>JAJLUX010000002.1:600000-821263 GCA_030564425.1 Wickerhamiella cacticola | reverse complement strand
GGAAAGGGAAGGGGAATTACCGAAATCTTTAGGCAATGGGTAGGTAGGGGCGGGAGCAGCGTCCATAGGACGGGTACCGCGACGCAGCTTATCACGTGACATCATCGTGTTAGGTCGGGAAAAATTTTTGAAAAATTTAGAGTTTTACACTGATATTGTGTCTCAGACACACTTTCGAGTTGGCGATCTGGCCGAGTGGTCTAAGGCGTTAGATTAAGGCTCTAATCTCTTCGGAGGCGAGGGTTCGAATCCCTCGGTCGTCATTACTTTTTGGAGAAATTTTGTTTCTCAGTATAGCTTTTTAGGATGCTAAAGTCTCGATATTGTAGTTCCAAGGGCCTTAAGGCTATTATGCGGTTATATCAAGAGCAGCCTGCTGCAATTAGAGCTTTTTTTGTGCAACTTCAACTCTGCACTTGAAACACAAGGATTGTTATTGTTTATTGACGGCTTTAAAGAGAGGGTGCCATTGAATTTGCTGCTTGAAGCGGACCACAAGAGGTGTACGTGATTTGATCGTCAAAGATACATCGAGTTTGGGACGACGCAGGACTCAGTTCTAGCTCGCTATAGCGCTGAGCCATACGAACCACCATTAGAGCAATCTGTGTGAGAGCAAATAGCTGCCCAGTGCAGATACGAGGACCACCATTGAAGGGGAGGTAAGCTCATGACGGGACTTTGGAATTATCCAGCCAACGGTCAGGATTAAACTCATTAGCATCTTGGCCCCAAACACTCTTGTCTATCAATCGTATAAGTACTGGTACGATATGCCCTCCGTTTGTAACCAATAGGGACTTTGCGCCTCTAGGTCCTCCGCCGCGAGTAGGAATGGTATCTCAGTGCGGTACGCTGGTTCATGGGGACTAAAGGGTATAGTCGCAAGACTTTGTTAATGTCACCGACATATCCTGAAGTACGCAATTGCTCAAAAGCAACTGGTAATTGGCCATTCGCGGCGCCAAACTCTGAGAGAACTTCTTCGCGGAGACGGGCCCACAAGCTGGGTTGCGTGCCATCTAGTAGATAACAAACATCATGGTGATGGCGGTAGCGTCACGACCAGCAATCAAGGTATTGAAGATTTGGTCACGGATCTGGACGGGTATGGGGTTTTCGCGAGCACGCGTCGCTGAAGACGTACTTTCAGGTAGTGAGCGTACCCTTGCTGGCGATCGCCCGATGCATATAATTGTCTAAATCACACGGGATCTGGCAACAGGGCTCTTTTGGGCCATCCAAATCACCCAAAATCAGGCGCTGGGCCCTCATTCTAACAATGAACTGGTAGCTCTCGACAAACTCTGTCGCAGAAACTGTTTGACCAAGGGCAGTGACGCGACGCTCCTTGCCACTGATAAGGTTGTCGGGGCTGTCCAGAGGCCCCCCAATTATCCATATAGTGTGATTGGAGTTAACGAGCAGCATACGCTCCACAAACATGTGTACCAAAAAATCTCATTGTCTTGCTGAAAGCTGGCCGCTAAGGAGTGCATGGTGCACATACGCGACTAGTAAAGCACAAGATTGTTCACTACGCATTAAACCATACCTAGCAGCTCCGTTTCCTGCAAGACACAATGGTTCACCCTCCACCACGGCCTTTACTGATGAGCGCATGGGTAGCAAGCACTCAGATGGCATTGGATAGCAACGTTTATCTCTATTGCCCGCCATTTGATCCCTTTTTGGCATATACTTGGCGGCATTGGAGATTGTAGGCTGTACATCCCTGTGGCGACGCTATAACTTTGCTGATTGAGACAAAGTTAGATTTTGAATAACCCGGAAAGCTATTATGTCTGAATACAGTTGTACAATTTACAAATAGTTTACCGCAGCAACTGCGCTTCAAGCTGGATTGTGTGAATCGTGTTTTAGACATGGGGCACAATCTCAGACAAAACGTTACCAAACACACTGGGCAACACCTTTAAACAGGTAGCTGATACTTTTATAAAGTGGTTTGTGAAACCAGCGAGGATGCGTACACACTGAATTCTTAGCCGTAGTGGCCCATACTCAAACTGCCCAAAGTAAAGGTTTCCGACTACGCGTCCTCGCCGCTGATAACTTGGGAGTTGTATTTGAAATTTCAAGAATTGTTAGTTGTTAGTCGTTTCAGGTATAAATAGCTTACTATAGTGATACAAGCGAACTAGTGTTATAGTGGTAAACTCGGGTATAGCAAGAGTATCTACAGCAAAGATCACGAGCTAAACACTTGACCGAAATCTATAAAGCCTGTTAGGTCTACTGCGGGCGTAATATCTGATTTTAGTGCGCTGGCTCTCCAAAGGGCTGAATAAGGGGCATTAACTCACAAGTCTCCAGTTCTAAAGCGGGAATAGCGTTTGAGACTAGTTTAGTATAAGCAAATGTGGCAGATTTAGATCATTGTACCCATGTGGGTCCCAAGCCTGCGTTGCATAAGCGCAGCACGGATCGGGATATAATCAATAAATGCCACCACCAAAACATCGTTTTTATCTAAAACATGTTTCACTATTATAAATACCTCAATTATGTGTTGATGCCATGTAAAGTAGCCGCAGCGGGGATAAAGCTCGGCAGGCTTTGCTCGCGGCTTTGCTCAAATTAGCCGTGTAGCGCGATTTACCCCGTACCTGAACGGATTTGTCATCACAGAGGCAGTGCGTGGTTGGTGCAGGACAAACAGGGGGACCATTTAAAACGTGACCCCAACTTTTTTTTAATTGTTAGTCAGAGTCTCGACCCCGCTAAAACCACAAACGCCCTTGAGTTCCTTGGACCAATATTTATATATTTTTATATGGCGGAGGAGCAGCATGACCGGAAAAAGCCCAAGGCGCATACTCGGCACAATGCCTCCAAGCACGGGTTTGGGTCCACTACACGGCTCGGCAAGCACAAGGCGACTCATTCTATAGCTCGAGGGCACTCGTCGACGGACCTCGCGACAGAAGCAGCGAACGATGGGACGGCACAAGCGTCTGGCACCGAGACCACGGCCGCAGCAGGGGGCAATGGCGGCAACGGCACTCTAGGAGGAGGAGGCGGGACCACGGGGACAGGCCTCGGCCGGCACACTCGCAACAGCTCACGGTTCAATGTGCGCAAGACCAAGAAACCCGTGATCCAGCTGGAGCGCAGCGATAGCGACGAGAACGAGGATTTCACCGATGTGGAGAGCGACGACGAGGCAGGGGCTGCGGTGGCAGTAGACGCCCGTCCGCCCGACCCTGACCAGATCCCTGGCCCTAGACTATCGCCCGCTCAGCCCAAACTCTCGAATGAACAGGTGCTGAGCCTCAGCGATGTGACGACGGCTATGAGGACCAAACAGCTGTCGGGGACTTTTCTTGACGAAAGCGATTTTGTTTCTTCCGCTGTTGTTGGGAAAGATAGCGATCTGCGCTCAGTGTTTGGCGAGCCGAGCATGCGTACTGTGGGTAACCTGACCCGTCAAAAGGGTCGCAAGGAGCCCACCACTCCGGGCCCGCTACGGGAACGCGACCGCCTCAACGAACGCATTTTCAAGCAATATTTCAACATCAAAAACATCCAGCACCCGGTGATCGGCTCGATCAAGCGTGTTCAACAGCAGCAGATCACTGAGCTAGCGCTGATCCCCGGTGCACAAGCTCTCATGCAATCGTCTGTGGGCTCGCCGCTCGCGAATAGAACTCACCATGACCTGCGGGCCACTCCCATGACTCAACTCGATGAGTCGAATGCCGGAGACACGACGTTCCTGCTCAACAAGTTGTGGCAAGAAGGGTGGGTTGACCCGGATAAAACTCCACAGGATACACCAGGGCAAACACCTCAACAATCGCGGAAAAACAGTCCCGATCATACCAGCATTGGTCAGAAAGCTCGGTGGGCAGCCCAGCGGCTAAGCAACGGAAACTTGAACCGTGAGGGTATCAAGCTGGGCTGATTTGTTTTTGAGCCGAATTTATTTAATATGACCTGCCAAGATTACATGCTGACGCAGGTACGATGCATGATGACACAGCTAGAATTCAGGAGCTGGAACAGGAGCTGAGGAATGAGTAGGTGCCGCCAAAATGCCCGTGAAATGCAACTCAGTGAGCTAGGTGGATAGATCGCACTTGAGCTCAGACTGGCTCCACTAGGCGGACCACTAGGTGATTACTAGGCGGACTAGTAGCCAGGAAGTTGAGCCCTGGATTGCTCCACTCTTATCCGGAAGGCTCCACTATATGCCTCCCGGATGCCCCCGCGGCCCCCGGGAGCCTTTTGCCGCTATACTAGCAATGCCGCATCACTTGGACCCCATTAACACCCCTTGGATAATCTAGCACAACTCCCATTAGTCTTAATAAGGAAAAACATCTCTTTAATACTCTAGATAAACGCGCCGGCAGAGCTAAATGCAAGTTTTGGCGAAAACCTTGCCTGAAAATCCATCTTTGCAGACTCCGGAAAGCGTCGATAACTCTCCTCCGCGCAAGAGGTCGCGTGAACCCTCGCGTGACCTGGAAAACGACGAGTCTGGTAAACGCGCGCGACCAAGACTTGCGCCAGGGCACACGCGTTTGCAGGCCGCTGTCGGTGCTAAACTGCAACATGAAACCCCAAAGTTTGGGAATTTGAATGATTTCAAGCCGGGCCAGATCGTTGCCGCGGAATTAACTGATTTCCAGGTCTGCGCGCGGGGATCGTACCAGTTTAAACCGTACCTGAACCTCGTGGTGGGCCCCAATGGCAGCGGGAAAAGCACCGTTATCACTGCGATTTTCTTGTTGATGAATGGCGAACAAAAAGATACCGCCCGCAAGTCTAGCGACGACTTTATCCGCCTCGGGTGCGACGACGCGCGGGCCACTGTGTGGTTAGCGAGGCTACCCGGTGAGACGCCATACAAAATTTCGCTGCTGTTATCGCGGGGCCAAGCCCCAGCGTACGAAATCAACAATAAACCCGTTGATCGCAGCGCAATTGTTAAGCTTACCGAGAAATACCATATCCAGGTCAACAACCGCTGCCAGTTTTTGCCGCAGGAACGCGTCGCATCGTTTTCCGCAGAGACCTCCCACCAGCGGCTCATCTCCACGCTTGAATCGGTGGGCCAAAGGGAAATGGTCAAGCAGCTCAATTCGTTGATTGATATTGGTGCCAAAGTGCGCACTGAGCAGGAATCTGCCGGCCAAAACGATAATGAAATCCACACCCTCACTGACCAACTACGCGTACAAGAGGAAAACGTCGACCGGCTCAAACGGCTTTACGAAGATAAAAAAGAGCTCGAGTTGCTGCTCTCGCTCAAAGTCCTGATCAAGCACCGCGATGCGAAAAATAATTACCAGCGGGCTAAAAACAACCTCGAAATGGCACAGCGCGACGAGCGAGATTTTGAGCTCCAAAACGCCGAGCTATACAACCTCCAAAGGGGGTATGCCTCACTCAAGAGTCAAAGTGCCAACGAGCTGACCCAAGTTGTAACCAAGCAGCGCCAGACCTCTCGAGACCTAGACAGACTGCTTGCCGATATAAAGCAAGAGTCACAGTTGAGTACACTGGCTGATCTCAATAGCTTGGCCACCGATAGAGAGCAATTCCAAAGCAACTTGAGAAATTCCAAATCTGCCCTCAAGAATGAACGCCGCCAAACCCAGAGTCACAGGTCAAGGGTTGATCAGGAAGCACTGCTCGATGCCGAAACAAAACTCAAGCTAGTGGACAGCGAGGTGCACGAGATACAAGAAAAGATCGACAGATGCAATAACTCGATCGTCCCCATTGAACAAAAGATAGAGCACTGCACTCGCCAACAAGCAGAAGTCCAGCGTTTAAAGAAAAGAAGCCTAGAAGAACGATTCCAGTGCTCTGATTACCAGGAAAAGCTCAAGCAGGCGCTGGCCGCAGTGAATGATAATCAAACTCTTTTCCAGAGCAAGGTGTTTCCACCGCCACTCTTGACGCTCAAAATCCTGCCCGGTGCTGAAAAGCAGGTAGCGGCAGTGCTGCCTCTCCATAATTTGGAACTATTTATATGTCAAAATGACCATGATTTCAAAGCATTATCAGAGTTGTTTGACGAGGAGGGGTACAATTTTCAAATTGTTACCAGCACCTCAGCTTGGTCCCCCGATGTTGCCCTGCGCGATAAGCTGATAAGAATGGGGTTTGAAGGTGTGATTAGCGACCTGATTTCTGATGAGAAACCGGTGATGGATTACTTGTGCACGAGCGGCTTTCTTGATGCAGTGCCATACTCAAAGGGGCCAATGAATGTTGAAGACCAACTCAGGGCGTTGCCTCAACTCCCCGTCAAGCGGTTTGTTACAGGTACTCACATGATCAGGCTTGTCCAGTCACGCTATGGTCAACGCCAAATTTCCGAGAGCCGCACGGTTCTCAATGATAAATATGATTGGGTGTTCAAATTTCGCCAGAGCATCAAGGAAATTCACGAGGCCCAAGATACCCAAATTAGTGCATACGATGCTGAGCTTCGCGAGCTACAGTCCCAACTGGAAACCACCAAAAACGAAGCCGGCCAGCTAGAGACTGAACGGCTGGAGAAAACTCAAGAGCGGCGGCCGTTGAGGGAGATTGTCAAAAAGCAAAAAACGCTCCTCAACATGATTCAAGATGGCGAGCAGAAAATTGCAAAGCTCGAAAAGGAGCTGGAGAGTCTTGTCGAATCGGCTAATAGTTTTGATGAGCGGGAGCGGGAATTGGCGTTGGGACTGAACGCCAAGTTTAGCCTCTGCTCGGGCAACCAACTGTCTTCAGTGGCAAACAATATTCTCTCTGAGGCAATTTTGTTTACAAAAGCGCGGGTTGATTCGTGCGAGTCTGAAAGTGCCAGCAAACGTGTTGACCACGAAATCAAGGGCCAGAAGGAATCCATTGAACAAAAGATTCGCCAGTACACCCAAGAGCGTGATGAAGCCCGTGAACTTGTGGTTGACTTGAAGCCTCAGATCCAAGAGCTCAAAAACAAGTTGTCGCCAGAAATGTATGATGAGGCAGTGCGACAAGCCGCGACAAAAACCACGGATCAGGTTGAGGACGCGATCGCTCAGCTGGAAGCGTCGCTAGCACTTTCAGAAAATGGCGAGAGTTATGAGCAAGCACTCAGATTGCTTGAGCAGACTAAAACCCGTTTGGAGAAGCTCGTCAACCAGAAAAACAGTGCCAGTAGTCGCCTTGATGATGCTCAAAGAGAACTCAATACATTGGCGCCTGAGTTTGAGCGCAAAGTTCGTGAACTTGTCAAGGGCATCTCAGACAAGTACTCAGAGTTCTTCAGGCGGTTGGATTGCACTGGACTGGTTGAGTTGTTGGCGCCTGCCCTGAAATTCGAGGAGTGGGGTATCGAAATCAAAGTAGCGTACCGCAAGGATGAACCACCCCGGGCACTCTCTGCTAAAACCCAAAGCGGTGGAGAAAAGGCTGTGGCTACAGCCACTTATTTAATGGCTTTACAAGGCTTCTCCAAGGCTCCCTTTTTCGTGGTGGATGAGATCAACCAGGGTATGGATAATGTTAATGAACGCCTGATCCACAAGTTTATCGTAGAGACCGCGTGTATCCATAACCCCCGCCAGTACTTTATGGTTACTCCAAAGCTGCTGCCTGACCTCACTTATCACCCAAGAATGCAAATCCTCTGCCACAACAGCTCAGCCAATGTAGGGCAAAAACCATAAAGGTATGGGCTTGATTTAGCCATTTATTTATATCTAATATATGTTTATGTACATGACAATGCCACATGAACTAGTTTAAAGCCTGGTTATGCCACTATAGCCTGCATATGCACCCCAGGTTCTCGAGGGCCCATGGAAACAGTCTCTAGGGGAATTAATGCGGCCTCAGCAAATTTTTCATGAAAAGTTCCATAAATAGATGTGGAAACTGTCATTTAAACTCCGAAAAAGCCTAGTTTGAGGTTTTCGTACCCCAAAATCCGCGTTTTACGTATATGGACTCGCACTCGAATATAAAGTTCGGCCAAGACTGTCGCGTACGGTCATATCATCGGCAAAGCAAGGCTTCCCGTCCGATCAGCCATATTTAAGCCCGATAGAGCCTTATTCAGTATTGCAGTCGGAGACGATGCGAGAACGGAAGGTACTGTACGTTCTTTTTTTAGCTCGGCGGTAGGCTGATGATTAGCAGGCTTCTTTGAGGTTTGGCTAGAATTTAGTGGGTAAGAAGCTCGAGCATGCCCTAGTTTTTGAGCTGCTTTAGTTGATAGCTGGGTGAGGTCGGCTAAGCGAGTCGCGAAATCAAGATGTGGGGCTGCTCAAGGGTCGGCTAGCGGTGACCCAGAGCCTATTCTACTCGCGCAGGTCGATACGACCTACAGTTAATACAATTATCAACAACTCTGCAGTCCCGCTTGGCCATCAGCTTATAACGGCAGCCAGCGACCTTGGTTTGTGATTTTATCTTTTATAATTCTAAATGTTTAAAAGTTTACTGCAAACTCTTTTCTAATTGCGGTGGTGTAGTTGGTACCTTGAATCCCGTACGTTGACCCTTTCCATAGACATCGAATAAAGCATTCTCGAGGTTCCCGGATTCTTGGAGTTCCTTGTACTTGTAGTAAAGTCTTAGTGCGGCTTGAGCATCTTCAATGGAGTCGTGATTCCCGGTTTGAATTTCATCGTTAAACAGAGCCCATACCAAAAATTTAAGGCTCATGCGACGGTCGCCATTGAGCTTCTTGTCGTAAAATAGTTCTGAGGTATCCAGTACTTGCTCAGCGGGTACTTGCAAGTTGATTGTTCTGAAATCGTTTACTAGCGCGTGGCCAACAAACACGACGCCCATATTCAGCAAAATCCATAACCGGCGCGTAGCTGTTTGTTGTTTAACCAGCCCATAAGGTGATTCTTGGGGGTCGAGATCGCCGGGCTCAATACCAGAGTAGAGAGTTAGGTAGTCGGCTACTGGGCCATCAATCTCAATCAGGTCGTCGATAAACGGTGACATGTCGGACCCTCGTACCACCGAGACGCGGGCAAGGCTCATGGTTCGTGGCTTGAGGAGACGCTTGCTACCATCAGAGTGGATCTCGGCGATTTCCTGGCCCAGCAGCACAAACTCGGCATCGAGGGCTACGAGGTCGCCGTGCTTGATTTCGCCTCGTTTGGGCAAGATGGCCTTTGAAGGGATAAGCTTCTTGCCGCTCACGATATTGTGTGTGTAAAGCAGCGAAGGATTGATTTCGTGCTGCCATTCAGTATAGTCAAACGGTTGTGTGAGGGCATCAGTCCTTAGGTACATTAGCACGAGCGGCTGCTTCCAAGGCTGACTGAAATCGAGGGCTTCTTGTTCAGAGATTGGTTTCACGAGGAAATCGTTAAACATGTGCCATTGCTCGTCGATCTTGACAATGGTTACTGCGTGTGAGACGGAATCCTGTGTGATCTGGCAGACATAACCGCCCAGGAAATAGTTTGCCTGCTCTTCATCATCCAAACACTTGAGGCTGCGTTTGTCTGCTCTCGGTGTAAAGGCGATTTTCTGGGCCACCGAGCCGGTCGAGGCAGTATGAGACAGGGCGTTTACAAAGAAAACCTGGGATGTGCCGCATACCTGTCGGAAAACAGCCATCGAGTGCTTTTTGTCGCATTTTTGGCACCACGACCAAGAATCAGTTGTGCCATTGAGAGCACCATTTATGCCGCGGTGATCAACAGAGAGCGCGTCAATACTGGTTTCCATTTGTACCTGGTCAGCTCTGAATCCACACGACCCATAAATTCTGCAGTTTGTCTTGATTTCCAAAGCCTCTGCCAGCTCCCCCGACGCCTTTTCTTCTTGGCAAACGTTTGCCAGCGTGTACTTGAGCAGCGAGGAGACTAGGCTACTAGTGGGAGTACCCGGTTCGAGCAACCCAGTAGCCAAGACGTCTGGCTGAGAGGAAAGGTAATTGAGGAAGTTGTTTGCTCTTGACTGTCTGCCTTGAGCCTTGTGGAGCATGTCAAACAAGATTGCCATTTCGGCCAAAACGGGCAAATCTTCGTCTGCGTGCTGGGCCAAAAATTTCAGGGAAAGATTGTGCAGCGGCGGGCACCATCTGAAAAGCTGGATGAGCGAGTTGAGCGCGTTCGATCCGGGCCGTTCATTTTCAAGGCCAGAGAATGGAGATTTATTGTAAAACTTGAAATCAAAGTCCTGGACACCAAACTTGGAGAACTGGATCTCTTGTTTTCTGTATGCTCGGGGTACTTTGCCCAGCTCGAGGCTATTATCGTTGCTAAAAATGTCCCTTTCGCTATCGGGGTCTCCATCGAGGGACTTTTCAGAGAGGAACTTGGGCACCGTGACGGATCCGCGGCGAGCTTTGCGCACGCTTTCGTATTTTGTGGCGATATTCCCTCCGCGCGATGCTGAAGTGGGCATCCCCACACTGAAAATCAGTTCATCTGACCAAACGCTGAGGAGTTCCTGGTTGTAGTAGGGCAGTCCAATAGAGGAGAGAGGCGTATCGTCAGTGATTGGGGTGGTGGGTTCCTCCAGAGTTGGCAGCTCGAGGTTTTTGGGGGTATAATCTGCGGGGATGGGCACGGTGCGCGACCAATAGTGGATGCTTCCGTTCTCCTCGATAATCACGAGCGAGTCGCCACTGGGCGCGACGTCCATGCCCGATATCTTTGATTGGGTGACGATTTGGCGGATGGTGATGTTTGAGGGGTTTTTGACGTCCATGAAATGCAGCTGGTCTGACTTCGAGATGACGACGCAGTTTGTGGGGGAGCGCGGGTGGATGCGGACGTGCTCGGCGCCGTCGACGAGGTTCAGCGGCGGCAGCGGTTTGCGGTTGCGCACGTCCCACACGTACACAATCTGGTCGGCGACGACCCCGTAGCGCCTGCTGCTGAGGCCGCAGGTCATGATGACGCTTTTCTTGCAGTCCAAGTCGGTGAGCGGCCCCGAGTGGCAGCGGATGGTAAACAAAACCTCAAACGAGTGCGGGTCAATGACCTGCGCGGTGCCGTTGCTGAGGCCAACCACGATGCCGTACGGCGAGCACTTGCGGATAAACAAAATGTGGGTGGTTGGTTCGGGGGTCTCGATGGTAAAAGTGCCCGTTTCGCGTAAAGTATCGAGATTATGGCGGAATATACGCCGCGGGGTGGCCAGCAACACGTCGCTTTCAAAGATGAGCATAAAGCAGCCCAGGACTTTATGCTGGCTCTTGATCTGGCCGGTGCGGTGGTGAATAAAGATGCCCTGCTTGGTCAAGGTGTAGACATAGCGGTCGCTGACCTGGATATCGAGCACGGGCGCGCCCACTACAAACGACGAGTACGGTCTAATGGCAGGACCAAAGTATGAAGTGACGGTGCCGGCGGTCCCTGCAACCCAAAACAGCTCTTTGTGCGGGTCGCAGACCACGTGGTTTACTTTTTTATTGCCGCCCTTGCTGGGCTGGACGTAGCATGCCGACTCCTGCCACTGGTCCATTGATTATGCGAGGAGCCTGGAGGGTGGTCAGGGGGGCAGCCAAGGCAAAGAGATAGTTTGAGTTTAGGTTAAGGTGCGGGTGAATGTGGTTAAATAGGTATTTAGATGGTTGGTGGCTCTATCTGGGGTGGGCAATGCTGGATGGTAGGGTGGCTGGGGTGGTGTTGAAGCCGACCCTTGGGTTGTGGGGATGGTAGCTTGGTTGCCGGCCTGTTTTTGGTGTCTTGGGGTGTTTGGGCTGCAGCTCAGGTCGTTATTTACGTCCTTGCCACCCAGTAGATCGAGTAGTTTGGTATGACGCGTCCGCGGGGGGAGGGGGGGCATCGTCTTAGGAGTGCTCGCGTGTGGTCACCTCATGTCTAGTGCCTATCCAAAATACTGCCCAAGCATGAACCGGACCACGCTGAACCCAAACAAACTCAATAAATACAGGACCGCACCCACACCCACCGGCACCAAAAACAGCTGAGTCCGTTTAAGCATCGGCAGCGTAGCGTAGCCCATAAACACAATTACAAAGTAGTGAGCGTATGCAAAAAAGTACAGTGTGTTGCCGAGAAACATGCTCAGCCAATTGGTGCGCGAGATTGCCGGCAGCAAGATAAACTGCAAGATGTACAGGTACACCCAAATCACCAAGAACCCATTGCAGTGCACGTCAAAGCTGTATGCCCACTCGATCTTTTGGCCCGGGGACGGCCCCAGCATAAAGTGCTGTGCGACTGCCCACTCAAGGGTGCTGGCGACGAGCCCCAAGGCCAAGAAATCAATAACCACCATGTAGACCATGAGTCGGAGGATACCGGCAATAGAGGGGGAGTAGGCGAGTCCCCAGGCAATGGCACTTCCTACCACCAAGATGGACATCAAAACAACAAAACTGGGGTCATCGCGAGCCCACTGGTTGCGGTTTTGGTGCCGGTAGTAGATTGAGCGGTACACCTTGTGGGGTTTAAACACCAAGTAAAACATTTCCCATACCGCGGTTTGGAAATCGAGGGTCGGCGGGCGTAATAATAAACGCAAATATCTTGGTAGGTTCATCTAGTGGTAGGTCTCGACTAGCTTGGTAAGGCTCGACTAGCTTCGTAAGGCTGGGAGTGGCTTGGTAAGGCTGGCTTGGGATACTAGAGCTTACAAGGCTCAGCTTACAAGGCCTACAGCTGGCTTGGGGTGTAGCCACTAGAGTACTTGCAGGCCAGTGCAGGCAGTGCAGGTGCAGATCACACAAAATGTGAATTGTGGGGAAATTGGCACGTACAGCTCACATATACCCCACCGAAATTAACCTAAAACAATCAAGAAACTCATTGTTTATAGCCGATCTGCAGCTCCTTGTGCATATATTTTGTATATTGGTGTTACCAAATCCCCACTTTTTTGCCACTTTAAATTTTTCAATTCTATGGGCAGAGCCCGTCCTTGTGATAATTGCAGACGCAGAAAAACAAGGTGTTTCCAAAACTCCGATGGATCGTGCCAGTATTGCTCTCGAAGCGGTTCAAAGTGCACCTTCAACGGTAAGCCCGCCCTTGACAATGTGCCCTCAAAACTCAAGGTTGCGCCCCTCGGTAAAGAAGCTCCGCTGCGGTACGACGAACTAGAGCGCTCTTACATCCCCGAGGACTGCGACGCGGCCGTTTTCTTTGGTCCTAGTGCGGACCAGGACCCCTTTTTGGTCCAGCACTATGAAAAAGATGATGATGGCACGCACCGGACGCTGGGCCAAGGCCTCAGGGTGCTGGACAGTGACGCCCCCACGCCCATTTGCTTTAGCTGCGTCAAGAAACCCGACACAACGCTCAATTCCATGGCCATGGATAAACTCATTGATGCGCACAAAACCAAGGTCTTTGCCACGGTTGAGCCATACAAGGAGCGGCTCCTGGCCCTGTTTTTCCGGTTCATCGACTGGAGCTTCCCCGCAGTGGACCGTCTAAGCTTTTACGACGCGTACTACCACCACCCCGAACGGCTCCACCCGGGACTCCTTAGCGCCATGTTGGCGTCAAGCTGTATCTACTGGAAATACGATACCCAGCTCTGCGTTAAAGTTATCCCCCCCAACTTGGCCCAGGACCTTTGGCATCTCTGTGGCCTCATTGTCGATAGAGAGCTCACGCACCCCACGCTCGAAACTCTCGAGTGCTTGCTGCTGATTTTGCAGAAACGGCTGCCTAGAGATGACTCGTGCGAACACTTTGCAATGGCTACTCAGCTGGGCAAAGTCGTTGCCATAGTCTACAGCTTGGGGCTACACGTGGACTGCTCGACATGGGATATCGGGGAGCACGAGAAAATGGTGCGTAGACGGCTCTGGTGGTGCGCATACGTCGTGGATAAATGGACAGCTGCGCTTTTGGGGCGCCCCTCACTGTTCCACAAACACTCTGCCAACGTGTTGCCCTTCACCTCGGATTTCCCCCAGGAGCAGCTGTTTCTGCAGGTATGCCAGGTCACCTACATTTTGGATTCGGTCCTAACGCAGATTTACCCCGTTGAGCTCCATTATAACCCGTCATTCAATATCGCGGACCCCGAGTTTCTTGCCCGCGTTGACCACCACTTGGGGATGCTCAATCAGTGGGAACGCAACTTACCGCCCGAGTTCCGCGACATGAGCACTATCGGGGACGGCGAGGATTTCTGCCGGAATGGTATTCTCCACTTGAACCGGCTCTGCGTCCGCACGCTGCTGCTGAGAATCTACCTCAACCCCAAACTCATGACGCACCCGCGCTACTTTGAGCACCGCCGCATGGCGCACGACCACATTTCGGCCATCATCAAGTTCACATGCGATATCACGCACTCACATTTGCACGCGTTTTGGCTGAGCTCGTGCTGCCTCGGGTTCTCGCTGCTTGCACACTTTGTATTTTACTATTATGTCCAGAGCCCCGAGCAGGAGCAGCGCGAAATTTCGGACTCGGTGCGTAAATGGCTATGGGCGCTGCGTGTCCTGGCCAATACCTGGCAAGAGGGTACTGGTCTCGCGACCTTGCGCATGGACTCTGTATTTTACATGGGCAAAACCAACGTCCGCATCAAGATCCCCGAGCAAGTGCCTCCGCACCCAGTTATGCAATTTGAAGGAGAGGAACTGCTCAACAAGGATTTCATTCCTTATGAACAGCAGAATATCAAGTTTGAACAGCAAGAATACACACATCCAAATGTCAATTTAACCGATTCCCTCTCAATTGAAGATTTAGTACACGACGATCTGAGGGAACTCTTGATGGAATCCTATGATCCATCTGTATTTGAAAACTACCCAACCTCATTTATGTAACTTATATTCACAAACATTTATCGAAAGTGCTTCAGACCGTTCGTGGCCAGCGTTGGCCCATACATGTGGGTACCAACCAGTAAGTTCTGCCGGAAGTTTTACTTGTGCCTGAGCTCGACAAACAGAGCGTGATGGTTAATGTCTAGCTGACGACTGACACCGGAACCTCAATTGAGTCAATGCTAGTCGTGCGGTCGCATGTCTTGGTAGATCTATGAATTCAACCCCTAGAGCAAATCCTTGGCGCCAAAACTGGATCCTCCACACACAATCGCTACAATAGGACCCGCAACTGGGATCATATTCTCGTAGATGGTGGCGAGTGTAGCGCCGCATGCCGGTTCAACAATATAGTTGTGGTAATCGGCAAACACCTTGACTGCATCGACCGCCTGTTTATCCGAAACCAGCACTGACTTTGTATTGTATTTTTGCGCGTAATCGATTGCCAATTGGGGTACGCAGGGAGCCCCGAGGCTTTTAGCGATGGACGTGGGCGGACCGGTCACAATCTGTTTACCGGCATTGAGGCTCTGATTAAAGCAGTTTGCACCGGTAGTTTCCACCGCGTACACGGGAACATCCGTCCAGCCGTGGCGGATGAGACCAGTCATGACCCCAAGGTAGAGGCCGCCTCCGCCGACACTAAGGACGATTGCAGCCGGTTTAGAGGGCAACTGGTCAACGAGCTCGTCCACTAGAGTTGAATGACCTTCCCAGAGAACCGGGTCATCGTAAGGGTGGCAGTACACGCCCGAGGGGTCTGCGGCCAAGAGGTCTCTGGCATGAGCATCTGCCTCTGCCCACACCGAGCCGTGAGCGACGACTTTGGCGTTCCATTTGTTCATTTTCTCAATTACTTTTTGAGGAGTTGAGACGGGAACAACAATTGTGGCGGGAGCGTTGGCTGCGAATGCTGCTTCTGCCACTGCGAGGCCCGCATTTCCTCCAGAGCTCGAGTAAAAGTGAGCACTAGGGCAGAGTTTAGATTTAGTGGTTATCAAATGGCTCATTCCCCGGCTTTTAAACGAGCCAGTGGGCTGAGTATTCTCTAGTTTTAGGAAAATTGGGTGGGGATTGCTAAAAAATGGGCTCTGAATTAGGGGAGTTGTAGTCGAGACCATTGCCAGGATTTCCTGGGTGATTACAGAGATAGTGCCTGCGATAAAGCGATATTACCTAATCACCTCAGCAAGGATGGACCAGTTTTTTAAATCGCATCGAGTGTTTGCAGTGGCTGGAGCCACCACAAACCCTGCTAAATTCGGCAACAAAGTATTGAAATGGTACATTGACCGCAATATCCCCGTCGTTCCCATCAATTTCCGTAAGGAAGAAATTCTCGGGCTGCAAAGCGTCGAAAACGTCACCAAAGTGCCTGTGCCTGAAGGCTCTGATTTGGCAATTAGCATCGTTACGCCTCCTGCTGTTACCAAGGAACTCCTAGAGAACCTCGACAAGGCACAAGGTAAGGTGGGGGCTGTGTGGTTCCAACCGGATACCTTTGACGACGATATTCTCGAATTGGCAAAGTCTAAAGTACCAAATGTAATTGCTCACGAGTGTATTTTGGTCAAGGGCGATAGATACTTGCCGGCTAAGTTGTAGCTATCAGTAGCCTCCTCTAACCAAGTAGTTGATTGATAAATTACTCTGATATCGGCTTATTCAGCATGTCAAATATCCTCGATCTATTCAAACCAGCAAACCAACAGCCTCAGGGTCCCGTAGACCAAGAAGACTGTCTCGGGTGCCTAACAATGGCTTCCGGTGTCATGACGATCGGTGGTGCGTACCTGTTTTCCGGTGCCGTTTTCTACAACAAGGGGAAACCACTTCCTAATGTTTCCAAGGGGTATAAATTGGCAGTAAGAGGTGCTGGTATCCCCGTTTTCATTTTCGGATTGTATAGAGG
The DNA here is from genome assembly GCA_030564425.1 of Wickerhamiella cacticola. NCBI lineage: Eukaryota > Fungi > Ascomycota > Dipodascomycetes > Dipodascales > Trichomonascaceae > Wickerhamiella > Wickerhamiella cacticola. Next base: position 804,608 of record JAJLUX010000002.1, on the reverse strand, counting down.
GTACCAGGCGTGGGAATTGGCGAAACGGGATGGAATCAAATGGTAGTGGGGTGGCGGGGTCCTAGTGGGGGTCCCAGTGGCGGCGGCGAGTGGAAAATAGCTGCTATCCAGTGGAATAGGGCTCAGGTAACAAGTATATGAAATAACTCGAATTGATGCGTATTTATAGTACCCGAGTACAACATTTAACCATGTTGCATAATAGGGCTAGGATTCTAAAACTCGCAGTGGCTGGCGCATTGCGCGCTGCGGTCTCTTATGTAAGAACTCTAAAACTTTGACTATAAAAAGGGTGCAACACCCAAGCTTTCCCACCTCACTCTCTCTGCCAGTCCCCGGCTATAACTTGAAGCTGTATCGTTACGATCGGCAGGGCTCATAACCTGGTATCATGATGGATTGGTTTGGAGATCTGTGTGGAGTTTGTAGACAGTTTGGGTTTAGCTGTTAAAAGCCCGGGTACGCCTCTGAGGATCGTGCATCTTTGCGAAGAGCATGGTCACTACGGAGAGTATGGATAGTTCGGGTTTAGCTGTACAAAAGCCCGGGGTACGCCTCTGAGGATCGTGCATCTTTGCGAAGAGCATGGTCACTACGGAGAGTACAGAGTAGTTTGGGTTTAGCTGTTAAAAGCCCGGGTACGCCTCTGAGAATCGTGCATCTTTGCGAAGAGCACAGTGACTACGGAGAGTACGGATAGTTCGGGTTTAGCTGTTAAAAGCCCTTTCATACGTCTCTGCGGAGCACGTATAGTTCGGGTTTAGCTGTTGAAAGCCCCGGTACGACTCGGATGATTGTGCATCTTTGCGAAGAGCATAGTCACTCCTGGAGACTACGGAGTAGTTTGGGTTTAGCTGCACAAAAGCCCTGTATACTTCACTCACTCAAAGTATCGAAAGTTCGGGCTACACCTGTATAAAAGTCCAGGGTACGTCTCTGCGGAGAGTACGGATAGTTTGGGTTCACCTGTACAAAAGCCCTGTGTCTCTGCGGAGCACGAATAGTTCGGGTTTAGCTGTACAAAAGCCCGGGGTACGCCTCTGAGGATCGTGCATCTTTGCGAAGAGCACGATCACTACGGAGAGTACGGATAGTTCGGGTTTAGCTGTTAAAAGCCCATCGTCTCTGCGGAGCACGGTTAGTTTGGGGTTAAGCTGTTGAAAGCCCTGTATCAGTTGGGGGCTAAGCTGTTGAAAGCCCTGGATCAGTTGGGGGCTAAGCTGTTGAAAGCCCTGGATCAGTTGGGGGCTAAGCTGTTGAAAGCCCTGGATCAGTTGGGGGCTAAGCTGTTGAAAGCCCTGGATCAGTTGAGGGCTAAGCTGTTGAAAGCCCTGGATCAGTTGGGGGCTAAGCTGTTGAAAGCCCTGGATCAGTTGAGGGTAAACTGAATGAAGAAAACCCTGGATTAGTTGAGGGTAAAGAAACCCTGGATTAGTAGAGGGTAAAGAAACCCTGTTTTTGTTGAGGGTAAAGAAACCCTGTTTTTGTTGAGGGTAAAGAAACCCTGTTTTTGTTGAGGGTAAAGAAACCCTGTTTTTGATGAGGGTAAAGAAACCCTGGATTAGTTTGGGAGTGCGCTCCCCGTTCACTGTGAGGCTGAGATGGTTGTGTCTAAGAAAGACTGTGGTACCTCCAGATCACTAGTGGGCGAATGTGCTGGTTTGGTTGTACTTATACACTTGTTGTACTTCTACATCCAAATCACCATGGTCGTTCCCTAGTTTTGTGGTGTGGTTCAATTTGTAATTTTTCTTTTTAATGAGGTTCGTGTTTTGCCTCAGAAACCGTATATAGATGGGCCTTAGGAATGGCGCATTAAGCAAGGTGAGATGTCGAGGCTTGTCCGTCAAGGATACCTTTCACTATCTCACGAGTACATAGCTAAGTGGTTCTACAGCTTTTAACTGTAGTTCTTCCGCCCCCCATTTACATGTCGAGCCTAAGAGACCATGTTGAAAGTGAAGTAGTGGTGCCACACTTGCTGGCGCGATGGATATCCAAAGCAGCTCAACATGCTGGCAAGCCCGAGACTTGCACTTTTCGACTAGTAGGATTGTTCTCAGAGCTATGAAGCAGACATAATAGGAGAATACCCGCGTTCAGCTTGGAGCCAAGGGTGTGATGGAATGATGAGTTGTATGCGAACTCAGTTGCCTTTAAGTAGTAGGACCATTCAGTAGCTCGCCTACAACTCGTCCTTCCGCCATATGCTTGGCATGAGTCCACTACAAGCTGAATGCGGGTACTCCCTATTATGCCTGCCCCATATCGGGTTTCCGTTTGCTGTAGCGCATACGAGGGAGAGTCAGTCCCCCATTGGCGCATTACCCCAAGCCCGGACATTGAGCCACGACTCTTGCAAGCATGTGCTTCAAAACTCAAGCATACACTAAAAACATCCTACTAGGCGAACCGCGCCTGTCTTTGGGTGAAGCCTGGCATGAATTGAAGTGCCAATTGAGGCGTATTTATAGTAAAGGATACAACATTACAATGTTGCATCATAGGGCTATGAATCTAAATCTCACACATCCAATCTGTAAAGTACCATGACAGTTTGTGACGAGGCAATCGCTAGCTACGCGCGTTCTTTCTAAAACTACTTTGTTTATATGATAGAGTCTATATCGCGCCAAATTTCCTGACAATATATCTACTCTTGTGATATTTATTCATTTGCGGATAATTCTAGGATACAATGAAGCTCGACTGTACTTTGCGTAATCTCAGCAGCGCGGTGTGATGTAGTAATTACTAATATAAATATAAATGATCTAAATGAGAGCGCTCAAGGGCTCAATGGCTCAATGGCCTACTGAACACTCAATTCCCAGGGAAATGGCGCCATTTCTTTGCTGGTAACTGGGGGAATGTGCTCCTTTTGTCGGTCCATGACCTGGATAATTTTGAGCATCAATTCCGTCAATTCCTGTTGGATTACCGGTAAATCGCTCTTGTCCAAATGACACCGTATTACCCACTCTTCCCAGCACGCGTCGTTTGACCAATTGAACCAGGCTTTTTTGATGCTTGGGTCGAAAAACCGTAATGTGACAACTGCTTTGTCTCGTGACCTTAATGTTGTACTCAATGTTGTGAGTTTTGACTGCAGCTCTTGCTCAAGGTCGGATGAATCAGGCACAGTGTAGGTAACACCAAATACTTCTAGTACTTTGGCTTTGATGGGCCCTAGCATACGATGAAATAATATAGTAGAAAGAATGGCGTGCACCGCTTCCGGCATTAGTGACCGATCAGTAGAAACTTTAAGGTTGACCATCTTATCAGTAGTAAAGGGAGGTCTGGTCAGTAATGTGATGGGGGGTCTAAGTGCAATGCGGTGGGCGCAATGTGGCGAAATAGTGGGGAGTAGTGGCAAATCAGTGATCCAAAGGTGGCGTCAGGTGGCGATTCTGAGACTGTGGGTCCCTACACAACAAGAAGCCACTTGTAGCAAGCAATCAACTGCCATGCAACCAATTGACAACCTAATAGATAGTCCTCTCATACTTTTTGTTGAACACCTTCACCACCTGTTCAACCATCTGGTACGCTTTTTCAACTCCTTCATTTTCAATGAACCCTGCTTGGACAATGGGCATTTTCCCTAAAACATACCGAGAAACACTTTTTGAGTCCATTGCCGGAGGTGGTCCAATGCCTATCCGCATGCGAGGGAACGCTCCGTACTTTGCGATATCCTTGAGCCCATTGTGACCTCCAAACGACGTGCTCTCGAGTTTGAACTTGATTTCTCCGGGCGGGAGCTCCATGTCATCATGCACAATAACAATCTGGCCATTGGGAAGCCGTTTCTGGAGGTCTTTTACTGCTTTCCCACTGGTGTTCATGTACTCGTGAGATTTCGCAAAGTACACATTTTCACAAGCATTAGACGGGCCATAACTGCATGAGGGAGTATTGTTTTCATTTGCAAGACCTCCAAACAAGTGAGTGAGCCGGTCAACTATGAATATACCGGCATTATGGCGAGTGCCTCGGTACTGAGGCTCAGGATTGCCAATTCCGAGAAACGCAACAATAATCGACCGGTCGGCTTTTACAGCTGTTCTGAGTGTGTGGACATACGAATTTATCGGGAGACCCATGATTGAGGGAGAATTAAAAATGTATAGACAAAAATAAAGGCTTACGCATTAATTTTTTTATTCTTTTTTTTTTTCGCTGCCGCCGCCGCCACAATTTACATGCATATGGGTACATGAAAACGCACAATGTCACATTAGAATTGATAGTTCACCAGAAACGCGTGCTGGGTACCAATATAGTCTAAAAGGTAAATGGATATATTATGTCTAGATTAATGAATACTAGTATGCTGTTCAATTATTTAAGAGTCGCGTTAAGCATATACGCTCGTTTACAGCAACAGCTGTACAAGCATAACCAATACACTGGCGCCGAGTTTGCTAGCTCCGTTGCTGGGAACAATGGGCTCAGTAGTAACCTCAGCGGGCTGTGTGTTGGGAGGCTGAGTCTCGGTACTAGAACCGGAGCTCTTGCTGGAGCTAGTAGTCTCGGGGCAAGCAATTGGAACAGTTACAGTAACAGTGGATCCATTGCCATCAGTAGACTGACTCTCAGTGTAGCAGCCAGATGATTCTGTGGTGACCGGCTTGGGGGCAGTAGTGTGAGGCTCAGTGCCAGTGGTGGCAGTAGGCTCCTCAGGCTTGGTAGGCTCGGTGCCAGTGGAAGTAGGCTCCTCAGGCTTGGTAGGCTCGGTGCCAGTGGCAGTAGACTCCTCGGGCTTGGTAGGCTCAGTGCCAGTGGAAGTAGACTCCTTGGGCTTGGTAGGCTCAGTGCCAGTTGTCTTGTTATCAGGCTCCTCGGGAGTAGTAGTAGGAGATGCAGGGATAGTTGTGACAATAGTAGAGGTCTCGCCATTGGGGCATGTAGTGGTGTAGCTGGTAACAATAGAAGTGACAGTCTTGGGAGTCTCGCTGCTAGAAGAACCGGTGGTGGTAGCAGGCTCCTCGGGGACAGTAGTGAGACCAGTAGAAGAGAAAATGCTAGCAGGGCAGCTCATGGGCACATTAGTGGTGTGAGTGTAGCCAGTAGAGTCAACAGACTTGGACTGAGTGTAGCAGCCAGTCAAAGTGGTGAAAGTAGAGGTGGCAGAGTCGCTCGAGGGCTGAGGGCAGCTGATAGGCACAGTCTCGTGAGTAAAGGTACTTCCGACGGGACGAGTGGAAACAATGTAGCAACCAGTGGCAGTAGTGCTAGGGGCAGGAGTAGTAGCAGCATCGCTGGTGGGAACACTAGTACTGGGGCAGTCAATGGGAACAGTAGTAGTGATAGTAGAGCCCTTAGAGTCAGTAGTGGTGCCAGTAGTGTAGCAGCCGCTGGTGGGGGCGCTAGTGGTTGCAGGGCAAGGGATGGGAACTGTAGTGGTAACAGTGGAACCAGAAGAGTTGGTGGTGGTACCAGTAGTGTAGCAGCCGCTGCTGGAGGGAGCGCTAGTAGTGGTAGGGCAGTCAATGGAAACAGTAGTAGTGATAGTAGAACCCTTGGAGTCAGTGGTAGTGCCAGTAGTGTAGCAGCCGCTGGAGGGAGCACTGGTGGTTGCAGGGCAAGGAATGGGAACTGTAGTGGTTACAGTGGAACCCTGAGAGTCAGTGGTCGTACCAGTAGTGTAACAGCCGCTGCTGGAGGGAGCGCTAGTGGTAGTAGGAGCACTGGTGGTGGGGCAGTCAATAGGCACAGTAGTAGTAATGGTAGAACCCTGAGAGTCAGTAGTGGTGCTGGTAGTGTAGCAGCCGCTGGTGGGGGCACTGGTGGTGGTAGGGCAAGGAACGGGAACTGTAGTGGTTACAGTGGAACCCTGAGAATCAGTAGTGGTGCTGGTAGTGTAGCAGCCGCTGGTGGGGGCACTGGTGGTTGCAGGGCAAGGAATGGGAACCGTAGTGGTTACAGTGGAACCAGAAGAGTTGGTGGTGGTGCTAGTGGTGTAGCAGCCGCTGCTGGAGGGAGCACTGGTAGTGCTAGTGGTAGCAGGGCACTCAGCAGGGACAGTAGTAGTGACAGTGGAACCATTAGAGTCAGTGGTGGTGCCAGTGGTATAGCAACCGCTGCTGGAAGGAGAGCTGGTGGTTGCAGGGCAAGGGATGGGAACTGTGCTGGTTACAGTGGAACCCTGAGAATTAGTAGTGGTGCTAGTGGTGTAGCAGCCGCTGGTAGGGGCACTGGTAGTGCTAGTGGTAGGGCAAGGGATGGGAACTGTAGTGGTAACAGTGGAACCCTGAGAATCAGTAGTGGTGCTAGTGGTATAGCAGCCGCTGGTGGGGGCACTGGTGGTTGCAGGGCAAGGAACGGGAACTGTGCTGGTTACAGTGGAACCCTGAGAGTCAGTAGTGGTGCTGGTAGTGTAACAGCCGCTGCTGGAGGGAGCGCTAGTGGTAGTAGGAACACTGGTGGTGGGACAGTCAATAGGCACAGTAGTAGTCACAGTAGAACCCTGAGAATCAGTGGTGGTGCTAGTGGTGTAGCAGCCGCTGGTGGGGGCACTGGTTGTGGTAGGGCAAGGGATGGGAACTGTGCTGGTTACAGTGGAACCCTGAGAATCAGTAGTGGTGCTGGTGGTGTAACAGCCGCTGGTGGGGGCACTGGTTGTGGTAGGGCAAGGAATGGGAACCGTAGTGGTAACAGTGGAACCCTGAGAATCAGTAGTGGTGCTGGTGGTGTAGCAGCCGCTGGTAGGAGCACTGGTGGTGCTAGTGGTAGCAGGGCACTCAGCAGGGACAGTGGTAGTGACAGTGGAACCGTTAGAGTCAGTGGTAGTGGCAGTACTGTAGCAGCCGCTGCTGGAAGGAGAGCTGGTAGTCTCAGGGGCCGAACTAGTTGTAGGCGCCGAGGTAGAGCTGGTAGTGGGAGCAGTGGTAGTGGTATCAGAAGTGCTGGAGACGATGTCAGGAACGGTGGTAGGGCTCACAGTAGTGGAGCTAGGGGTAGGAGTAGAAGAAGGGGTAGCAGTAGGGTCTGTTGTGGTACAGTCACAGTCAGTTGTAGTAGTTTCACTTGAGCTGGTTGGGGTAGAGGACGTACTAGTTGTCGTCGAAGTCCAAAGGGTAACGGTCGATGGCAAAGTATCAGTGGTCAATGGGCAGTAAGTTGTGAAGACTACCTCATAAGGACCAATATAAGTAGTAAAAAAAGATACAATGGTATAGACCTCTGCGTTTGCGAGTGCAAGCAGAGCCAGATTGTGAAGTTGAACCATCTTACTCTTTTGGGTAATGCCAAATGGGCACCCGCGCATATTTATACATGAGATTCCCAGATGCATATGCAGCATGTCACATGTATGCAATTCTAGCTGTTTACCCGAGATGCGAGGCGTCTTATGGGGTACCACAGGCCAAAGGAGCAAGTTGGGGTGGCATGAACGAGGCAAACTTTTATCCACAGACAGTTTTGTACTATACCTATTAGATTTCCAAACTAATTTTGCCGCCCCTGGGCCATATGCCCCATGAACCTCGCGTTTTCTGCCTATGCACGTTAAGGCTACATTGCATGAACCTCATTGAAAGTGTCTCACCAAGCGAGAACCATAACCTCGGTTTGTGAACAAAAATGTGCAGAGTGGTATATCGCCAAAGTATCCTAAACGATACGGTCCTCTGGAAAATTTTTCGTGTCGTTTATAATCGACGGCATGGCGTCCAATACGCGGTCCCACATTTTGATGGCACGACCAGGTGCGATAGAAGAATACAGTTTTAGGCTCGATATACAAATTAAGTGTTTTCTACGATATATGGACTATAGATACCGCGCCTGCCTCGTATTTTAGTGGAAAAACCACACGGCTAGCGCGTATGCGTGAAAATGCATAAGCATGCAAGCCGCCGTGCATAGGCCTCTCGACCAAAGATAGATCCGATGATTACTCATAAATCGAGTGCGATATCTGTGATTAATATAGGTGGCAGCTAAATTTATGGCTAATTGATACAATTATAATACAGAAAAAAAAATCTGCGGCGCGTTGGAATCAGGGCGAGGTGCACGAGGCGTTGGTGTTGCAAATTTTCCATAGCCAGCCACTCGAATCGCCACACTCGCAATCACCACGCCAGGCCCTTGCCAGCTCCTTGCCAGCTCCTTACAAGCCCGCTATTAGAGTTTCCATCACCCCCAGCCAGCCCCGGGACCCGCTATTCGCTGCCACTCAGCTGACTCATCTAAAAGGCGCGGAGCAAAATTTTTACGCAAGCGTGAGCCCATAGAAGATGCAATTGTCTGGTCAAGTGGACGGGTGTTCCACTGACGCGCTAGTACATTTATTTGTGCTATCACAGTACCCAGACGGTAAACCCCCAGCGCAGGCGCTGGATGAGGGGTTCACCTCCCGGCTCGTTTCCTTTGTTGAGGCGGCTTCTGAGCGGCCTGATTTATTGAAAATCGAGCACAAAACTCCAGAAAATATTTTGGAGAATTTTTGGGCGGCGTTCAGGTCGCTGGACCGAGGCACCGACGCGACGGAGACGCCAAGGGAGGACCCACAGGCCCAGGACGAGCCAATGGTTGATGAGCCGGAGCCACCGGGACCCTCGGTCGAACCCGGCGCGCTCTCGCGGTCGCAGCTGCTGGACCTGGCGCGCAAAGTCCATGCCACAAACGCCAGGTTGCCCCCCCAGGCCGTTAACCCCACGGAAATCGCGCCCGGCTCGGAGTTTCTGGCGTACGTGCTCCCCGAACAAGTGCCCGAACAGATCCAGGAGCGCAGGTCCCTGACTGAACTCCACCTCTCAACCCAGAGCCAGCCCGTCTCGCGGCTTTTGATGGGCGCCCACAAGACCCTCCGCACCGACCACTACAAGCTGAGCTTGATTGAGGGCAAGCTGGGCATCATCCACAACCGCATCGAGGAGCTGCGAAATAACGACCGGTGGAGTCTACGGCAAAGGGCACGGTTCATTGACCCCCCCTGCGAAAAGACCCACACCGATTACGCCCTCGAGGAGATGAAGTGGATGCGGACCAATTTCCACGAAGAGCGCAAGTTCAATATCGCAATTGCCTACACACTGGCCAAGGAGGCTCAGGAGTTTGTGAGGGAACGGGGTGAGCCGTCCCGCACTCTCAAAACTAGCATTGTTCCCAAACAGGACGGGGTTTTGCCGCTCATTGCTGGTGAAGACACTTTCGACCAATTCAGCGAAACGATTTATTCCTCCCTCAAGGACCTCGACTGCATCAAATGGACAGACACAAAGTTTGTGCGCGAGTGCGACCAGCTGCCGTACATTCCCGTGTCGAAATTCTTGCTTCCTCCAGATGGTATTGACAAGTGGCAGCGCGTGGTGATTGAAAACCCGCGGGAAATCCCCCAACTGCTGAGCTCTGGCGAGCCCGAAGACCCGCTCCCACGGCTGTTTAACCGCCACGCAAATGCTTCAGAAGTACGAGCACCCAAACCGCCAGACGCCCGGTACATCAATTACCGGCTGGTCACTATTTGGCTGCCCCAAGACGACGCCATGCTCGTCTCCTTGGCCAGCAAACTGGGCTACAACTGGGACCTGGTCTCGTCTTATTTAATGCCCGGGAACCAGCACACTGCCGATATCGAGCGCCGCACACCCTGGCAGTGCTTTGAGCGATGGCTGCAACTGAACCCGACGTTTGACGTCAAGGACCTCAAGGGCAGGTACGCTGAGCAAGCCCGCATCTGGCTGGATAGCAGCAGCAAAGCACAACTCGCTGTTAAGCGCCGTATCGCTCCAGTGGGGGTATCGGCCGATAACCTGCAACGGGGCCACAAACGCCTCAGGTGGAGCTCCATGTTTGACGCTATTCGCAAAGTCAAGCGCAAGCGCGAATCGCAACCCAAGGGCAACCCCATGCGTCGCCAAGCGGCTATCGAGGGTGCTCAGCCTCAAGGCGCTCCTGCTCGTGGTACCCCCACGGCTGCAGAGCTTTCGAGAATCAAGTTTGAACGCGACAGAGCAGTGGCAGAGGCGTATGCTCAGGAGCAGCGCGCTCAGTCTCAGGGGTCGCGAGCACCACCCAGGCCCGTGGAAGGGTTACGGCAACAAGCAACGCGTGCCGCGACCGCTCCAACTTCTGCCGCTGCCGCCCCTGCACCAGCCCCCGTCCCCACCCCTACGGCCACGATTGCAGGCTTGCCAGTGCCAAGTAGCGTTGCTGCCGCTGCCGCTGCCAATGCTGCTGCCGCCGGTAGCGCTGGTGCCACAGGTCAGTTTACGCAAGAGCAGCTGCAGCAGTACCTCAACGAACGCCGCCGCAAGCTGCCCGGTCAGATTGGCCAAGTGGGCACTCAAGTTGGCGGTACCCCAGTCAAACCCACCGGCACTCCTACTGCGGGCACCCCAACTCAACCGTTTGCCGGGAACTATGCGTTTGTGAATGGAAGCCCCCAACTTCAGAAAGCCGCAGCGTACACCGGCTCCCCGCATGGCTCGCCCGCGCCAAAACCAGGGCAGCTAGGAGCTGGAGTCCCGCCCCCTAATCAGCCTCCTGGCACTACGCCGCGGAGGAACCCTCCCCTAACTCGCGAACAAGCAACTGCACTAATGGCAAAGATTGCCCAGAAACATCCTAATTTGACCCGCGAGCAAGTGCAACAACTCGCCACACAAGAAATCCAGATGTATCTCCAAAAGAGGTCTGCTGCGCAGGCCGCGCAGGCTGCTCGCAATGCCCAAGTGCAAGCGCAAGCACAGGCTCATGCCCAGGCTCAGGCACAGGCGCAAGCACAGGCAAATAGCCAAGCCCAGAGTCGTGCCGGCACGCCATTGCAAACAAACCCTAATAGTAATATCGGATCACCCGCAAACAAGTCATTTATGCGTTGAGCCGGACACACATTATATAGCTTAAAGACACAGCGAAGCTAAAAGTACATATATAGATAACTAGAGGCCCGTCTGGGTGCCGCTCTGTGTATAATCCGACAATCCGCTCTTGTAAGAGAGCCGCCAGCGCAGCTTGACGGGTTCGGTGCCCGGGAACGTACAGGTTTGAGTGATCTTGCCCGATCCCGAATCGAGCTGCGTACTGCTGAGGGCGCCCATCGTCACGGGGCGCGATTTTGGCGCAGCAATCTCGAGCTTGAGGTTTGTGATTTTCTTGGAGCCCGGGTTGGTGATGATAGCGGTAATGATAGAGGTGCCCAAAGAGCGGGTAGCGGTATAGTCGAGACGCAGCGTTTCATCGCTAAAGGCTGTTTCAGCAGGTGCCGGTGCAGCAGACGGTGCAGGTGAGCTAGCAGGGGCCCCAAAAATGTCTACAGAACTCGCGGGTGGGCTCGTAACGGGTGGGCTCGCTGTGCTGCTGGGCCCAAAAATATCTAAATCAATCGCAGACGCAGCCGCCGGAGTGGCCGCCAGAGTGGCCGAGTCGCCTCCGAGGGTCAACCCACCAAAATCAAGGCCAAGCAAATCGCTGGACGATGGCTCAGACGGGGCGGCTGGCGCAGCGGGCGTATCGCCAATATCAATCAGAGAATCAATTAAAGACGCCTTTGGTGCGTTGCGCAAGTTGCCGCTTGCGAGGCTCTGAATAGGCAGGTTTTGGGCCCCGTCGTAGTCGCCCTCGGTGAGCAGTTGGTACTTGCGCACGACTGTTTCAATGTAATTGTACAGAGCAAAGCATTTCTGTGCCGCCTCTGGGTCCTCTTCCTGTTCTGCTTTGGCGATTTTGTCGATTTGCGGGAGTGCGCTCTGCAGCGAGCTGCGCAGCTCGGCAAAGACATCGGTCTTGTCCACGACATCGCCCGGCGCGGCCGAGTTGACCATCTCCTCGAGGATCTCGCACTTTTGGCGGAGCTCGTCGAGCTGCTTGGCGGTCGCCTGCTTGTAGTCGGTGGACTGGTCCTTGTACCCGGCCAATATCTTCATGATTTTGTTGGCCTCCTCGAGGTCCTTGGGCTGGCCCGAGTGCAGCAGCTCGTGCAGTTTCGCAGACAACGCTTCGCGGTCCTCCTGTTCTTGTTCCTGCGGCGTCTTGAGGGTCTCGGGGGCGTTGAGCACTGCCGCGTCCTCGCGGTTGATTTGCGGGAACACGTAGCCCTTGTACTGCAAGAGACGGTGCATGTCCCTAATAAACCCGAAATCCTGCTTGTGCTTGGAGGTCCGGCAGATGGTCTCGCGCCACTCCTGGATCGCCTCGAGGATGAGCATCTGGGTCTGCGAGTAGCGGATGGGGGGCTTCTCGGGGAACCGTTTGACGAGTTTGTTGAGGAAATCCTTGCGCGAGATTTGGAGGTGGAACGGGTACCCGCAGTTCTTGACGCAGACGTCGAGCACGCTCATTGCCAGCACCGCTGTTTCGGGGCGCTGGTTGATGTACGCGACGATAGCGTTGGCGGCCTCGCGGGGGGCCGTGCCCTTTTTCTCATTGATTAAATCAGCAATTTGCAGGTTCGTGGCAAGGTCCGGTTTCCTCAGGGTCGGCCGCACGGCGCTCTGGATAAGGCTAAGCAATTGTGGGATAGACGCGGGGCCCTGGCGGCCGGCGGCGGGGGCGACCGGCTGCTGGAACGCCGCATTCGGCCTGAACCGGTCTACGTAGCTCGACCCGTTCTGACTGCTGCGACTGGACCGGCTGCTGGTAGAAGCGGCATCATCATCTCTGTATCGAGACATACTGATTATGTCACCCCCGCTTCCTGATATGCACACAAAGTGCCAATTCCCAGGGTCCAATTGAGTCCATTCCTCATTGAGTCACTTGCGTCCATTGCGTCCATTGAATCTGTGACTCACATTCCATCACTATTTATGAGCCACTCGGTACTCCACACTGCAAATCGTGATTACAAATATGGCGTCCCGATTAAAACTTCTGACTCGTACACCTCTTTGTCGCCAATTATCTACCATGGACTCTTCTAAACTGGTTATCAACAAGACTTCCAACCCCAAACCTCTCGGCAAGCCCGAAGACCTTGTCTTTGGCAAGACTTTCACCAACCACATGCTCACCTGTGAGTGGACCAGCGAGAACGGCTGGGGCACCCCCGAGATCAAGCCGTACGGCCCTCTCTCCCTCGACCCTGCCAGCTGCGTTTTGCACTATGCGTTTGAGTGTTTTGAAGGGCTCAAAGCCTTCAAGGACGTGGACGGCGACATCCGCATGTTCCGCCCCGAAAACAACATGAAGCGCCTCAACTCGTCGGCTGAGCGCATCTGTTTGCCCACTTTTGACACCAAGGAGGCCGTCAAGCTCATTGAGAAGTTTGTTGACGTCGAAAGGGACATGGTCCCCAACCAAAAGGGCTACGCTCTGTACCTCCGCCCCACCATGATTGGCACTCAGAGCACTTTGGGCGTCGGTGCCCCCCACTCTGCGCTTTTCTACGTCATCGCCTCGCCCGTAGGCCCCTACTACCCCACCGGTTTCAAGGCCGTCAAGCTCGAGGCCACCGACTACGCCGTCAGAGCATGGCCCGGTGGTGTCGGCAACAAAAAGCTGGGTGCCAACTACGCCCCCTGCATCAAGCCCCAGCTCGAGGCCGCAAAGCGCGGGTTCCAGCAAAACCTCTGGCTCTTTGACGGCTACGTCACCGAGGTCGGTACCATGAACCTGTTTTTGGTCTTGCAGCACGAAGATGGTACCAAAGAGCTCTGCACCCCGCCCCTCGACGGCACCATCCTCGAGGGTATCACCCGTCTCTCTATCCTGGAGCTCGCCAAGCAGCGTCTGGGCCCCGAGTGGAAGGTCAACGAGCGCAAGATCCACATGGACGAGCTCGTTGAGCGCAGCAAGAACGGCCAGCTCCTCGAGATCTTTGGCGCCGGTACGGCCGCGGTCGTCTCCCCCGTCAAGGAGATCTCCTACCACGACCAGCCCATCACCGTGCCCTTGCCCGAGGGTAAGGAGGCCGGCCCCATCACCGAACAGGTTAGCAAATGGATCCAGGACATTCAGTATGGTGTTGATGACCACCCCTACTGTCAAAAGATCAAGGCTTAGAGCATCAAACATTTATAGTTAAATAATTACATTACTGATTAACAACAGGCTGAGAGATTTCCTGAGCAGCAACGGGCACCTGGGATGGCGTTGAGGATTGAGCCGAGGAGGCGCCCTCAGAGACCATCTGTAGAGTACCACCACGAGCTTTGGGTGTGGTGGGCTCAGCACTTACCGGGGGCAATGCGCTTGGTGAGCCCGGGGTATCCTGGAACTCAGAGGCATCCAATACTGGCGACTGGTTGACCTGGAAATCCTTGGACTTGCTGAGCTCAATGGCGTCCATCAGTGTCTTGCAGTAGGTGGTGTACTGAACAGTCTCACGCAACAAAAACTGCGAGCGGGCTTCCCAGTTGGCGTGCGCACGGGTCGAGATGGCATGTTTGGGGGTGAAAATGCGCAGCATATCACCGAGAACCATCGAGTGCTGGGCCAATGAGCTGTCGATATTAGCAACATACTCTTCCAAAAATGTGAGCTGCTCGGTCTCGGAGAGCGACGAGTGCAATTCGCTGGCTTGGCGGTTCTTCCATTCGAAAATTGTGATTTTCTCGTCGCCAATTACAATGGTATCGCTGCCGCTCTGGTAAATATTGGGCAACTCGCGGCGACCCTGTGCCAGCTCTACTGGACGGCCCCAACCGTACTCGGTGGAGCTAACCATCTCAACCAGGGGCGGTTTGGAGAGACGCGCTGCCCAGTAGTTGCATGTGTATACATACTCTTGCGCCACCTGGCTAGAGCCGGTACGGAACCGCAGCAACCGGTCACCAGCGAGCAGCAGCGACCACTCACCGGGGTTCTCGGCCTGATCAGCGCACTGAGCGAGCGCATTAGTGAGGATATAAGCGTGCACCAGCTGCGCTTGGTTGAGCCAGTTGCCGTCGCCATTGTTGTCTCCGTTTTGAGCTCTGTTGCGGATTTTATACAGCCGTAGCTGGCCGCCATCTGCGAGAGCAAACAGGTCCTGCCACTCGCTCTTGTGCTGTTTTTTGATTCCAGACTCGACGTCCTGGAAATACTGGAACTTGAGGGGCCCCTCTTTGGCCCAAGGAGCGCCCAACAGGCGTAACCTGTCGATAATGTCCTGGTCGCCAAACTTGGCGATATCGATTTCCTCGGCGGTGCCGGGGACGCTTGAATTAAAGGTGCCAATAGACGCACGGCGAGTGGGGACATGAGCGGGGCCTTCGCCACCGGCCGGGTTCTTGCCCTTCATTTGGAAATCGTCCGGGATCACCAGCGGCACTGCGGCGATTGAGCGGTAGAAGAGACGCAAAATGCCGCCCATGCAGGCAAACCATTCGCTGCGGGCGTAATTACGGTTGTCTGCCACAAACGAGGTGATTGTAGGCCGCTCGCTCTCGAGGAAGGCCGAGTAGTCGGTGACCTTGGCAAACTGGGGGCGTTCGCTGGCAAACAGCCGGTTGAGGGACTCGGTGACGTACTTGACGTACTGCTTCATGGTCATGTTTGTCTTGTTTGTGTCGACCTTGGTGTGCAAGTCGGTATTAAGCAGCAGAATGGAGTAGGCGATGGTGTAGACGACGCCCTGCGAGATAAACTGGTGGTGGGTGTTGCACTCGATCCAGCGCTTGGCAAACGCGTCGACGACGCGGTCGAGGTGCTGGGACTCGCCCTTGAGCTGGACGCGGGTGCACAGCGTGCGGAACGCCTGCACGATGCTCTCGCCGTTCCAGTTGAAGAGACGCAGAAACTCAGTCAGCACCTTGGCGCGCTCCTTGTCGCTGTTCTCGCCCAGCCACTCTGCCGTGCGCTGGTACTCGGAGCTCTGGGGCATCGAGTGGAAGATCGCCAGCGCCAGCAGCTCGGGGTTGGTCGTGACCTCCTCCTGCGTGGCGTTGGCGGGGATCTGCGGCGTGGGCTCGTAGGTGCGGCTCTTTTCGTTCCAGTGCGTGGTCGTCGTCTGCTGGGTGGATCTCGTACGGGAAGATTCTGCGCGAATAGACGCAGCAGTAGCGCTACGACGAGAAAACAATTTTCGCAATCCAAACGGCATCGCCTGAAAAGTACAAGAGGAGGGGCCCGCTTGGGTTTTTGTAATGCTGGGGTTGGGGTCATTTTTGGACTTGGACATGGGACCTGCATATAAGGGCAGATGGGTTTCCTGCACGGTGTGAATTTAACGAGTGCCAGGAGCCTTTGAGTAGACGCTTCTCGTATTTTCATTCCTTTGCGGCCTTGCTCTGCTTTCCTGCGAGGATGACCGGGAGGTTATGCATCTCGTTTATTGGATTATGCATGTCTCTATTGGGCTCAAACAGCCCCTACATATAAAGTGACAAATTGATCATCTGATTTTCGTAGCTGAAAATTAATAATTCAGAGCCGAAACCTCATGCTTGGCACTAGGCGGACAGCTGCCCCACCCCTTTGTCCCTGGCCGACCAGCCGCTGATCTTGACGCCTGAGAGATGCTTGACGTGAGCAGGAAGCGTGCCATATAAACCTAGCTAATGTAGAACTGGTAATGTAAAGCTAGCAAATGTAAACGGTAATTTATGGTACCACGTCTATATATTAGCTGCCAGCTACTAGCCGCTACCAGCTGCGATTGCATACAGCTGATGCAAGATTGAACAAGGGAGTACTGCAGGTGCAGGCAGCCCCCATAAATTCAAGACACGCTGCCGAAGCGGGCTAGTCTAATTTGTCGAAATGGTTTGCGAAAAACAGTGTTGAGGTAACGCACCGTAACTGCGTTAGTGGCTACCAGTCAATCCATAGGTTTCCGGGCCAATGGTTATGTAAGTGACTGGGACGCCAAGCCCGTGGTATTGCTACTACCACCTCTATGAAGCTCTTATGTAAAATAATTTTTCACCGGGTCAGGTGACTTGACTGGAGCTCGTAATCTTGGCTAGGATCACCACCCCCTTTGCACCCCCTGTTGTTGCTTCAGGTGTGCCCACCACAACATACGCACACACAACCTCCCCAGATAAAAAGATGTCGTTTCTGTTCACTCGTAGCAAGCCTAAAACCCCACAGGAAGTGGTTTTCGCATTGAACGAGCTCGTTTCCCGTCCAGATATCGGAAGCGACCCCAAAGTCCTCGAGGAGATCCACCGTCTGCTGGCCCAGACCCGTATCATCGCCTATGGAGACTCCGAGAACCCGGCAGACCCCGACCAGATGAGTGCTCTGTCCAAGGAAGTGTACGCCACAAACTTGCTGGTGCCCCTCGTGGACCACATGGCACTCCTCAGCTTTGATGGCCGCCGCGACATGACTCAATTGTTTACCTTTTTGCTGCAGCGTCAGATCGGCAACCACAGCCCCACCTCAGAGTATTTATTGCAACGGCCCTTTTTGGTCGATATGCTCATTGCTGCCGCTGGTGACCCCGAAACTCACCGTAATGCCAACCAGATTCTGTGCGAGTTTGCAAAGCACGAGCCGCTGCAGAGCCACATTCTCGATTCCGAGGCGTTCTGGGATATGTTCAAGTTTTGCAAGGAGCAGCAGTTTGAGGTGGCCAGCGACTGCTTTGCGACTTTCTCGAAATTCTTGGGGCCCAGCAGCAAACTCACCAGTGGGTTCCTCCAGAAATACGGGAAACGCTTCGAGCAGCACATCAATGAGCTCATGGTGTGCCCCAATTATGTGATTAAACGACAGGCAATCCGGCTCCAGTCCTCGCTCATCAACCACCGCAAAAACAAAGACTACATCTCAATGTACGTCACCAGCCTCGACAACCTCAAGATGGTTATGCGGCTAATGAGCGACCGCAGCAAAGCTATCCACTATGAGGTGTTTCACGTCT
Source organism: Wickerhamiella cacticola (assembly GCA_030564425.1). Classification (NCBI taxonomy): domain Eukaryota; kingdom Fungi; phylum Ascomycota; class Dipodascomycetes; order Dipodascales; family Trichomonascaceae; genus Wickerhamiella; species Wickerhamiella cacticola. The sequence goes on along the minus strand of JAJLUX010000002.1, from coordinate 786,856 downwards.
TCAAGGTGTTTGCCGCCAACCCACAAAAGCCTCAACCCATCTACGATGTATTGTACCGTAACAAGGCAAAACTCCTGGACGCTCTCGAGGCGCTCAAGGAGCATGAGCGAAAAGAAGACGAGCTGTTCAAGCAGGAACGTATCTACGTTTTGCAGCGCATCAGTGAGCTCGAGCCACGCTCGTAATGGCATTGCCGCTTAAACTAAAATTGCATAGCTATAGCATTATTTATCAAACTTAACAGAATTGGGGTTTAGGGACGGTGGAGCACGGTCAGCTCCATAGAGCAGGATAGCGTGAGCATATTGACCCACAATAGGCACACCTATAGGTACTACTATTAGAATTAGTATACTTGAATTAGTATACTTGAAAGAATTCCAGAATCGTAATCTTTCTTGAGCCCTCGCTCTCACCCATCTTATCTCTAGCCTACATCTGAGCCTCCCCCTGACCTGCTATAGGATATCCCGCTATAATGTTGTTGAATAGAGTGCTACTTGACTCATCACCTTGTTGGTGTAGCAAATTGGTATCAAAACTGCCGACTCGCGTCCGATCAGAATACCCCCCTGGGGTCCGATCGAGATCAACCACGGGTATAGACTAATCTCCTTGCAAACTACTCAACAAATCTTGTATCTAGTACCTGAATTATAGACTAGGCACTACACTACTCTACAAGTGGGCATGGCATCAGGTGGCTCTATGTCCTCGATGTGCACGGCCGCTCGATCAACTGATTCTGCATGAAGCTTCCAAATTTTTTTATTCAACACCCGAGTTTCAGGTCCCGTTGAAACTGCATTGCGAGACAATACTGTTGCGGCAAACCATTCAAACATCGGCATGAACCACCGTGTCAGCTTGGGGAAAGCCCTTTTGTACAGATATACTTGTTAGTAACTATAATTTCGAGCTGGTCTACTTGCTTGGGGACTGCCCAAGAGACTATCGCTGAGGCTGCGAGATGCGAGATCCCGCATCATCACCGCATAGCGGTTACGGGCACGCATAATCTCAGCACTAGCCGGTAAACGTGAATCACTCTGCTGGTGCGGTAGCGAGCCCATCATAGACATATGTAAATGCACAGGTGCAAACAAGGCCCGATAATCCACGGGGCACCAAACGGGTGGTCGAAACCGGAGCGTTCCGTTGAGGCTATTTCGCATAATACTATAAACTGTACCAGTAGCCTAGAGGAAAGGCACCACAGGCACCCAAGTGGGGCAGGAGGGGAGACTCCTAGGAGCAGACGCAATCGTGCATGCACACAAACCCTAACCGTACTTTTTCCAACAGTATAGCTAGCTCAGACTGCCACCACTGCCGGCAATTGACGAGATGTGCATTTTTGTTGCGTCTGCGGAATTCGCCGACTAGTAAGTATATCAGGAGGTGCCATATGCTCTCTTTTTTGCCCCCCAGATAGCTAACTCCCCCTAGTGCGTTTGTGCTTGTAGATAACCGAGACGAGTACCTTGATCGAGCTACTCAGGGTGCCCACTTGCGGGATAACGGCCAAATCTACAGTCCCGAGGATTCAAGCAAAGACGACCACGGGACATGGATTGGGATGTCCAAACGCGGCAAAGTGGCAGTGCTGGTAAATCAGTCTGACCCCGATAGAGCCGATGCCGCAATCTCGCGGGGAATCTTGCCAACAAAGTATCTCGAGTCGCCGCCCACGACTTCCCCAAAAGAAACCGAGCAGTGGATAAAACAGCAGTCTGCCCAAACGGCCGGGTTCACGATGCTGTTTGGCGAGATTAGGGCCACAAAGACCGGCCTGGGGCCAATGACGCTAATAAACCACAAGGGCGAGTCGCTAGAGGTGTTTGGGGACTCGGAAAAACAAACAATTGCCGTGTCAAACGGTGCCTACGAGGACCCAGCATGGACTAAAGTCGACCAGGCCAGGCAATTGGCGTTGCAAGCTCGCGACCTCCATGGCCCGCAACTGCTTGAAAAGTTATGGGAACTGCTGAACGTATCGTCAATTGACTCGAGCTCGACCGTCGACGACGCGAAAACCAGCATTTTTATCCCAAAAATCACAATCGATGGCCGCGAGTACGGCACGAGAACCCAAACCATTATCCTCGTGGACTACAATGGCAACACACAATACCTCGAACGAGATGTGGCCAGCGGGCTAATTACTGCCAAAGACTGGCAAATTGAAGTAAAGTAGGAGCCAGGCGAACTGGCATTGGCTAGGTTTTAGGGGAGAGGTATCTAGAGAATAAACCAATCATGCTGGTAACGGACGTCCCGCAACACACTTGGGGGCTTGATATATTGTAATTCTGAAATTAGGACATCCACCAAGAAGCGAACGGCCACTTTCCCAATTGGCACATTTCCTGATTCTAAAGCAGTATGTACTGGCCAAGTCACTGTGGTCGCTCACTTCTTTGAGAGGACAGCAGTGTTCAGCTTTGGATCCTTATCGTTGTTGCAGTCACCCGAGTCACTCCTAGTATCAGAGCGTTGTTGGCCCCATACTGCACAAGAGTGACTCGGGCGATCGCGACGACGAGAATAACAATGACGATCGCAGAGCTCTGAATACTGCCGGGCATCCTCCGGGTCCTGTCTATTCTGGCAACGAGGATATCGGCAGTCCACTTGCTTGTGGGTTTTATCTCGACTTTATCACACTGAGCCTGAGCTATTATCAATTGGGGACTGAGATCTTCCGTGTTTTATGGAACGCTTTCACCGACTCAGCTGCGCTTGTACTTGCCTATTATATATCCAGTGGTCGAGTCTAGATTTATTATTTGGATAGATGTATATACCGCCTCGAGCTATTACACTCGTTAAATAACTAGGCTCTCAATAAAATGTGGGACAAGTGCGGCAAGTCCAAGTACCTGAGCAGAAATAAAGCATCACCTCGCCCAAACCAACAAAGGCTGTGTGGCAAGCGGGTCGTTCTTCTCATTGGGCATGTTAACAGCTTTGTCTTTGCTCTGGCACTTAGGCTTGCTTCCGGCTTCCGGCACCTTCCGGCACATTTCATCAAGCGCAGGCGTTAGTCCTCGTTGTAGCGTCCGGGGATGCAGCATGGTCTCTCGAATTCATGCCTGGTGTAAGGGTGGACCAAAGGTACCGACGTGAGCCGCTAGTTCCATTACACCAGTGCCTCGTCACCCATAACTTCCATGTATGAATTTGAGGGAACCATGTCGCATCCCCAGAACGGCCGTTGAGCTTTCAGGAGATTGGTCTCCACGGAGACTCTGGCCGACCAAGAGAGCCCTTTGGCATCCTCTTGCGACCTTCCAGACAAACGAGACGGTCTTCATGATCACTGGACGTCCACTAGCTGCCCTATCACCATAAGACGATGAGAGTGCAAGACTGTGAATGCCCAGTGCGTTGATGGAACAACTAATGAATGTACAGTGCACATGGAGGCCACCTCATTAGTTTGTGTGATCCACTGAGATTTCTGGGGCGAGCATGGCCTTTTATAGTGCAGGAACCCACGCCCTTTACCGTAAGTGGGACCCAACTCGTGCATGTGCATGATCGGGCGTACCCCTTGTATTTTGCGCTCTATGGTGTGATAAGTGTAGGTTTATGAATTAATACTAACCGTTTTATTTATTTTAGGCCCTGTCGGATGCATTAAATCAGCTCTTGTCGAAATTTTCAAATTCAGTGAATCCCGCGGTACGTAGTCAAATAGCCTGGAAAGTTAACCAAATTTGTTCAATGGTACACTTTAGATAAAACTAGCTAATAGAGGTGCTTAAGGGCCCTGACTATGTATCTGCAATACCATGCAGCTCCATGTGGGTCCCGGTAATTCGGCTTTGATAACTAGCTATCAAAAGCACCTACTGGGCGGTGGCAAGATATTCCATAATTCTCCAAACGTTTCTAGCGGACCCGCTGCTGTGTATGGAATCGTGATGTTATGAAAGTATACAATATGGATTAAATGCTGATGGTTTTATTTGGTATTTTGTAGATTAGCAGCAAAAGTGCAGAGGGAAAAAGTGCACAAATCTATTCCTCGCTCTCCTTGTACTCGCTCTGGTCGCTCTCTGCATCGCTTTCGCTCCTCTCGCTGTGAGAACTTCTTTCTGGGCTGTTGCTTCTACTGTGAGCAGCGCTAGGGCTGGGGCTCTCCATACGCTTGGCGATCCAGTCCTTGAACCCAGTGAGCAGACGCATTGGCGTCGAGTGGCCCTCCTCTGGGGGCAAAACCAGTGCTCTGCGGAACGCCACGACGTGTTTCTTGATTTCAAGTTCGTTCTTTTTGAGCCACGAGACATTGAGGTCTTTGCGCGAGACGCCGCGCGCGAAATTGCGCATCAGGTACAGGTCGTAGTCGCGGATAATCTTGGTGATGATATCCGAGGTGGAGATGCCCTCGGTGCGCTGCGTCACCAAAAACTTGCCCTGCTCCTTGACGTAGCGGTACACATCGTCGGAGCCGGCCGAGTTGTACGGGATATCGTCGTGAGCAACATAGTCAATCTGGTGCTCGTCGAGGAACTCCTGTGTGACGGCCCACGGCGCGTTGGGGATCACCTCGTGGACCCATTTGCAGTGTTTTAGCGTCTCGTAGCGCTGCTCGTGCGTCAGCACTGTGATCCCTTTGTACTTGTGGGTGTCCTCGTCGCTGGCGACCCCGACAATTAGCTGAATCTCGGCGCCGGGGATACATTTCGCCGCCTGCTCCAGCTGGCGCATGTGACCAAGATGAAATAAATCAAACACGCCGTCCGCGTACACCCTGATGGGACGGCCCTTGGGCGGCAGGCTCAACGGGTAGCCACGGGGCCGCAGATGGCGCAATTCGGCCGGCAGCTGCTCGTCCAGCTCCTGCTCGCGAGGATCCACTACTTCTTGACGCTTGGCTTCAGGCTCAACATCAATACTCGTTTGTGAAATCGTTCTCTTTGACATTTTGGGCGCGGGCTGATTAGGTTATAGGGAGAGACGAGACCGCACGAGAACGCTTTAGGCCGGGGTCACCTAATCTGTCACCTATCTACGAGAATTTTTCGGGATGCCAATATAGATCTAAACTGCATTATTCTATCTATGTGAGTTGAATGGTTAATCGGGATCACGCTGACGCCAAGTTGACAGCTCCGTCGGGTATACGTTATGCAAGGGACGCCCCATTCTGTATGCACGAGACATCATGCCACAACGGCAGTCATGTCAACCTTATTTGTTGAGTCAAATGCACCGCTTACAGAGGCGACCAGAGGCGACCAGTGGCTGCCCAGTAGGCGACCCCCAGTTACTTTGGCGTGTGCATGCCTTGAGCGTGCCAGTCTCTAGAGCAAAAATTTATAGCCATTCGATGCAAAAAAGCAAAAAGAGATCTGCAGTACCCTCCGTTCTCGCGTCGTCTCCGACCGCAATACTGAATAGGGCTCTATCAGGCTTAAATATGGCTGATCGGACGGGAAGCCTTGCTTTACTGATGATATGACCGCAGACACTCGTAAAATCGAGATTTCGTACCGCTGATGTGGATGGAAATTTTCAAAAATTTTTTACGTGGAACTATAAGTTTTTTTGGATGTATTTTCACGAGTTTACTATCTTTTATTACTCACGTAGCCATTTGGCCGGTTGAATCAGCCGTATGACCACTTTGCTGGGGATAATTTCATGTGAGACAAAATCCAGTGCTGGTCAAACCAACAGCTTATCTGCACTTTTATAATTAGATACATACGCTGGAACTCTTTGTTTGAGTAATTGGCGACAAACTGACTGGTCAGTAAACTCAGATAAACTCAGATAAACTCACTGCACAGACTCAATAGCTCGCCACTCTGACGCTACTGGTACGGGCACGCATGCCACCCCGTTTAAGCTTTCTAAAACCGTATGAATCAGTTTGTCGAGTAAAACCCACTAGTTTCAGGTTAGTGGAGTAATTACACAACCCAGTTTGGTGCCCAGTTTGGTGCCAGACTATGCTGGTAATCGGGTGCAAGTCGGGATATAGAATCCAATTACAAGAATAAACAATTGGGCTAGCTGGAACAGCTGGGTGCAACCGGCTGCACTCGGCTATGCAATCACCATATACTATGAGCGAACCTGTAACCTATCTATACAAAAAACTACAACAAGCTCCAGCCTTCTCCCCGCAATCTGTGCCGCCTGCCGCTTGCCGCTTGCCTTTGCACCATTAAGCTTCACCAGCTAACCCCACCTCAAGGTCCCCTCCCCAGTCCTCGAGGATTTAAGGCTCCTTCTCCACAAAACTTGACTCATCCCATGCCCCTCAGCCTTGCATCAGTAAATAAACGCGTGGTGAATACCCATTACGCCGTGCGGGGCGCTATTGCCGTGCGGGCTGAAGAAATCCGCAACGAGCTGAGAACCAATCCGGGAAAGTTCCCCTTCAAGGAGATCATCAATGCAAACATTGGAAACCCGCAGCAGCTGGATCAAAAGCCAATCACTTTTTACCGCCAGGTCTTGGCCCTGGTCCAGTACCCTCCGCTCCTCAAGAACCCCGTGCAGTTTGCCCCAGATGCCGTCCGTAGGGCCACCCATTTGCTCGAGAGCATTGGCAGCGTGGGGGCTTACTCCACCTCAAACGGTGTTCCTGCCGTGCGTGAATCCATTGCCAAATTCATCTCCGAGCGTGACGGGTTCCCTGCTGACCCAGACAACATCTTTCTGAGCGCTGGTGCCTCGGCTGCCGTGTCCAAGATGCTCAGCATTGTCACAAGCGACGACCGCAGCGGCGTGCTGATCCCTATCCCCCAGTACCCGCTCTACTCTGCTACTCTTACCCTGCAGGGCTGCAATGCCGTCAACTACTACCTTGACGAGCAGGACGACTGGAGCACCAATAAGCATGCCATCTCCACTGCTCTTGAGGGTGCCAAGAAATCAGGCATCGATCCCAAGATGATTGCTGTCATTAACCCGGGAAACCCTACTGGTAGCGTTCTTAGCGAGAAGAATATTCGTGGAATCTGCGAGTTTGCCCTTGATAACGACTTGGTCGTTCTTGCCGATGAGGTATACCAAACAAACGTCTACGACGGCAGCTTCACATCCTTCAAGAAGGTCCGCCAGCAACTAGTCGAGCACGATAAGCGGTTCGAGCAGCTCCAGTTGGCCTCTGTCCACTCTACCTCCAAGGGTACTATTGGTGAGTGCGGCCAGCGTGGTGGTTACCTCGAGATCGCTGGATTTGATCCTCAAGTCAAGGACCTCATCTACAAGATGGCCTCCATCGAACTCTGCCCCGTCGTCACCGGCCAGGTTCTGACTGAGCTCATGGTGAACCCTCCTAAAGAGGGAGACGAGAGCTATAAACAGTTTAAGCAAGAGAACGAGAATATTTACAACACTCTAAAGCAGCGGGCTCAAGAACTCTATGACGTTTTCCAAGAGCTTGAAGGCGTCGAGTGCAATGCACCCGAAGGTGCCATGTACCTGTTTCCGAAAATCACTCTTTCTGCCAAGGCTGTTGAGGCTGCAAAGGCTAAAGGAATGCAGCCCGATGAGTTTTATTGTATGGAGCTTCTTGAACACGCGGGAGTCTGTGTAGTTGCTGGATCAGGATTTGGCCAAGAGGAGGGCACTTATCATTTCCGCACTACTTTCCTGGCTCCTGGAGGTGAGGAATTCCACAACTTGTTTGTTGATTTCCACTCAAAGTTCATGGACAAGTACAGATAAAGCTTAGATATGTAGCATAAAGATTGTAAATTACCCCATTCATCTTCAACGGTTTATTTTTGGCACTTCATTATACGCGAATTATGAAACAGCTTGGTCAAGCACCCAAACGTCTCACGTGTCGCTTGCATCCAAGGCTTACAAAATAAACGTCACCCCCAAAAGCCTTATCACTGGAAAATGGCAAAGTGGACAAGGCTGATTAGATTTGTTGGTACTGATGGTAAAGTACATTCTGGAGATGCCGTCATTTCCCGTGAAAATAGGGATGCTCGGTTGTGTAAACGGGCAAGGGTCATTCGAGGTGATCCATTTGGAAATTATTCATTTGGCCCTGTAGTGGATGTTGTCCGGCTTTTGCAGCCATTGCCCTACTCAAAGATTAGAACTGTGCGCTGCCTGGGCCTCAATTATGTCAAGCATGCACAAGAATCTGGTATGCCGCTGCCAGAAACCCCAATTGTTTTCCATAAACCGGCGACCGCAGTTACCGGACCAACCGACCAGATCCTGGTGCCAGAGATGTTCCAGGAGGTGCCTTCCCTCGACTATGAGGTGGAGCTCGTGGTTGTGATCGGCAAGCAGTGCTACAATGTTGCCGAAAAGGACGCCCTCAAGTACGTTGCCGGCTACTGCACGGGTAACGATGTGTCTCACCGTCACTGGCAGCTCGAGCGTGGATCGCAGTGGACTTCAGGGAAATCCCACGATACTTTTGCCCCCTTGGGTCCTGCCATTGTTCGCGATATCAACCCCAATAACCTCGAGGTCAAGTGTCTGGTCAATGGCGAACTACGTCAAAGCAGCAACACCAACGATATGGTTTTCGGCGTCGCCAAAGCGATTGAATTCTTGAGCAAGACCGCTACTCTTGTCCCTGGGGACTTGATCTTTATGGGTACCCCGGCAGGAGTCGGTATGGGCCTCAAACCCCCCACATATCTCAAGAATGGGGACGTTGTCGAGTGCAGTATCCAGGGGATCGGCTCAATCAAGAACAAAGTCAAGTTTGTCAAGGCGAAAGCTCTCCAGCAAAAACAGCCCAAGTTCACTCACCGTAAATCCAAGCTGTAGAGAGGTATTTGTATGTACGTAACAACAGAGATGCTATATAAAAAAAAAATGCTCAGCTCAACGGGGTAGGAGCGGCGCTGTCAGAACAGTTATGCAATTTGACTACCGGCCTCCGGGTCATCATATTCGACATATCCAAAATGTGTTGCCAGTGGATGGTCTTGGGGCGACGATGGGAACTCTCAGTGTCGTACTCCCAGAGGTAGTTGACGGGAGTGAACTCAAGTTTGGCGCTATTGACACCAACGACCGCAGCGGATGCATCACGCGCCTCCGCGTTATGGAAATCAAACCCTTGCTGCTGCTCGATAAACTGGATGGAGCGAATACCGACACGAGTAGCACGGATACGGTCCACAGGAGATGGAGCGCCACCCTGTTGCAAATGACCAGGAATGGCTTCACGGGCATCAAAGTATCCATGGGACTCAGTCTCAAAGATCGAGGCCAGGTTTTCGGTACTGAAACCAGTTGCAGCCTTCTCATTACGGATAACAAGACGGCCGGCGCGTACACGGCCCTGATCGTTCTTGAAGCACTCGCGCAGGTGCTTGATATCAGCGCTCATTTGTGTCAAAGAAATGCCTTCTTCAGGGGTGTAAACAGCGTGAGCGCCGCAAACAAGTCCAGTGTAGGAAGCAATGTAACCGCTCTGGCCACCCTGAACCTCAACAACAAAGACACGGCGACGGGTAGAAGCAGCGCTCTGCTTGACAATATCACAGTACTCGACAAGCATGTTTACGCATGTGTCGGCACCCAAACTGTGCTCTGTACCGGGGACATTGTTGGAAATAGTAGCCGGCAAGCAGACCATGGGGATGCGGAAAGCCGGGTACGCGTCACGATACTTTTCAAGCATGTGCAGGGACTTGTATGCCTCAAAACCGCCAATAATCAATAGACCATCAAACTTGTACTTTGTAAAGTAATAGGCAATCATACCGATATCGCAGTCGGGCAAGTTACGGTTAGTACCAATTTCGCAGCCACCCAATGGGAATAGGCCCTCCATTTCGAGCCAGGTGGCCTCTTTAACCGACTCATGGCGAGCCAGACCGGTCCAGCTGTTTGCAATCATGTATGCTTTGTGTCCACGAGAGAAACAGTAGGATGCAGCAGCAGAGATGGCCGCGTTCATACCACCGGCAGGAGCACCGACGGAAATGATGGCAATGTTGAGAGGTTTCTCTGCGGCGTGAGTGCGGCTGACTCTATCACTCTTTGACAAAATCAAGTAATTGTGAAGATGATCGTGGAATTCGGCATCGCGCAGCGCTCTGGCAGCTTCAAAGTCTTTGGCTTCAATGGCTTTTGCAACTTTCTGAGTGGCAGCCACAGCGTCAACGAGGTTAACGGTGACAATTTTGTTTTCTTTGAGACCAATCATGGGAGAAGGAGTCGTGGGGGTTGCCTTGAGAATAGCCTCGACAGCAGCAGCTCCCTGCATTGTACCCAGCATACGATCAAAGGCAACGGCGTTACCACCACGCTGGACGTGTCCCAGAGTAGTTACACGGGCATCGAGGCCGATATCTGTGAGCTTTTGCATAACAACGTCACTCTTGATGGGGTTCAAGTTCTTGTCGATAGCGCCTTCAGCCACGATAACGATTGAGCGACGGCGGCCACCGGCGCGGTGACGCTGGATGATTTCGCACATTTGCTTGGCCCAATCATCATCCGCGGGAGGCATTTCAGGAATAAACATATAGTCGGCGCGGCACGAGATGGCAGCCATCAACGCCAGCCAACCGCAGTGGCGGCCCATAACCTCGATAACAAAAGCACGGGCATGCGACTCAGCGGTGGCAGAGATCCAATCGACATTTGTAGAGATACGCTCGAGCGAGGAGTATGCACCAATAGTGACATCGGTCATGGCCATGTCGTTATCAATGGAACCAACAGTACCAGCGATGTTGAGGTCCTTGTGGGCATCGTACGTTTCCTGGGAGATTTTGCCTTCATCCAGCAGCTCCTTGATGAGTTCTGGCCACTCGTGACGGAATCTGTCGGCACCAGTGAGCGAGCCGTCACCACCGCACACTACAAGGCCATCGATACCGTGTAGACACATATTGTAGCAAGCAGTTTTGCGTCCGTCGCGTTCGCGGAACCGTTTGGAGCGCGCTGATCCAATGAGTGTACCGCCGATACCAACAAACCCGCGTACATCGTCCCATTCGAGTCTGCGAATCGAGTCGCCACCCTTGATGAGGCCCTCGTAGCCATCGTAAACGGCGTACGCCTCGCACGAATGGTAGATTGCAGTACGCACAACAGCACGAACGCATGCATTCATACCAGGAGCGTCACCACCACTGGTGATAACGGCAATACGCTTACGGGCCCCCATTGCAGGGATCGACTCGGCAGTGGGCACGTTATCGTCGCTAGGAAGCACATCGAGCTGGGGCCCCGCCTTGTGACGGTCGACGTGAGGGACATCAGTCACTGCGTTTGTTGATTGAGTAAAACACAAGAGGTTTCCTAGTGGATCGACAGTGTATACTTCAAAAGGTCCAACGGGGGGCAATTTCTGGACAGGAGCGTCGATTTTGGGCATCTGCTCGACATCCAAAACGCTGAAATAATGCACAGATGCAATAGAGCGCCAATCACTGGTCTCGACAGCCCGTCTTAATTGGGCAGCGGTCTCTCGTTGCTTCTCGGAATCGATGCCACGAGTCGTGAGCCGCAGGTTGACGGCACTCTCGTTTCCAGTGTTTACAGCTGGTAAAATCAGCCGAGCATCACGAGTGGCTTCGGCTGCTCTGCGAAAACTCGGGCTCGACTCATTGGGGCCCAGCTCGGCCACCAGGTGGAATCCAATGGTCTCGTAAAAATTGATCGCCTCCTTGTAGAGACTTTCACTATTTGTAGCAAAACTAACTGCTGCCATAGCAGCTGATTCGAGTCCCATTGTGGATGTTGAGGGAAAAGAGGAGGGGAGGGGCCTGGCAAGGGTTTTATTCCAAGCGGTGGGTGCATAAGCGAGATCAGGGACTTGCTGGGCACAAGCAGATAAAGTGTCAAGCAGGCAGTTTGTGGGGTTTCTAGATAAAAGTGTAGAGCATTAGTGGCCGCTGTATTCTATATATTGGTTTTTTTTTACATTTGTCTCCTCCAGAAACGCCAAATCTGGCCTACACGCTGCATAAACCAGCATGGCACTGACAAATCTATGACGTAGTAGAGCAAATCAGAGCACACATGATAATAGATTAGCTGAAAAATAAGACAAGCAAGCCGCCATCGAGTGATTTGTGGTTTGATGTATATTAGCGTTTATTGTAGATTGCAGATTGTGCTGGCTACTGGTCGGTTATTGGCCACCTTATCAGCCCCAAATCGTCCTTAAACCTCTGATCAAAGCCCATTACTTGCTGCCCTGAGATATTCTCTACAATTTCCTCAAATCAGGCCACTTTTGACACGCTTGTTGCCATAAAACATGCCACCAGCATCCACCTCGTGGGGTGTGCTCGAGGACCCCCCTCAAGACCATCAATCTAACCCGTCACCGATGGAAGCGCTGCTTGGAGACATTCAAAAGGGTAAACGGCTGCAGAAAGCTCCCGAGACGAGGGATTCGTCCAGCCAATCACTGGGAAGGGTGATGGACGGCCCTCCTGCTCCGGGATCTGCTCCACGGCCCTCTGCGCCTGCTTCTGCGCCGCACGTCCCCCAAGCTCCCGCTACAAATGATCCAATGATGCAAGAGATTATGGGCGCTCGGCTCAAAAAGGCGGGCGGCTCTCGGCCGGCTGCGCCTGCGCCCTCCGCTCCTAGAGTACCGCCAACCAGAGGGCCTGCTCCTCCAATGGCTGCCCCCATGGCTCCATCGGCAGCTGCCCCCACAGCTCCTAGTGCTCCGTCAATACCTCGAGGCGCCCCTCCTGTTCCTGGTGCTCCACCTGTGCCTGGTAGCCGTGCTCCATCAGCCCCAAGAGCTCCTGCTGCGCCAATGAGCTCACCGCCTAGACCCAGCGCCGAGTCTGAATTTGAAAATGAGATTCTGAGCGCAAGATTCCGTAAAGTAAGCTCGGAATCCTCGGCTCCAGCAGCGCCGGCTCCAGCAGCTTCAGCTCCACCTGTTCCGGGATCTGCTCCCGCTAGACCTGCTGCTAGACCCAAACCAAAGCCCTCACTCAAGCCGAAACCAACACTAGGAGGTGATAAGCCCAAACCTAAACCAGTATCACACACGCCCGCATCCTCTGCTCCAGCACCTCCAAGTGCTCCTCCTTTGCCGGGTTCTACTGCTCCCAAGGCTCCTCCACTACCTAGTTCGGCCCCGAGAGTCCCTCCCACTTCTGCACCTCAAGCGCCACCTCCTTCAGCCCGGGCTCCTCAAGCTCCCCAAGCGCCATCACCTCCTCAAGCTCCTCAGGCACCCGCCCAGGCACCCACCCCTAGAGCTCCTCCTCTGCCCACTAGTGCACCTCCAGTACCTGGTAAAGCTGCACCCGCAGTGCCCTCTGCTAGAGCCCCAGAGGCCCCTACCGTTCCCGGACATAAGCCACCTTCTGAAGCAGCCAGAAGCGGACCCCCTATTACAAAAGCTCCTGCAGTTAGAGCACCAGGTGCTCCTGCTCCTCCTGCTCCTAGCGCACCTCCTTTACCAACTGCATCGGCTCCCAAGGCTCCTGCGCCTCCTATGAGCCCACCATCAGCTCCTAGAGCTCCTGCTCCGCCAGTAAGTGCGCCACCTGCACCTAAAGCACCTGCTCCCCCAAGTGCTCTGGCTCCTCCTAGAGCACCCGCTCCCCCTGTTAGTGCGCCCAAAGCGCCAGCTCCACCATCTGCTCATAAAGCGCCCGCTCCTCCTAGAGCACCTGCTTCTTCTAGCGCACCAGCACCGCCCCCTCCCCCGGCTGCCGCATCTTCCCATGGTAGAGCACCACCCCCTCCGCCAGGCGCAACCCGTAACGGAAGCTCCTCCTCGAAACCAAAAGCAGCACGTCCAAATATTACGTCTAGTCGCTTTCACTTTGCTGAAGCCAAGGACCTGCCCCCACCCCGTCGGGTCGGCCCTGATCATTTCAAGACGGTCAGACGCTACCCCAGTGGCCGTGGTGCCACAATGCCGCTAGACCTTTCTACACTCGGCTAAGATATTAACAAAAAGCTCTCAAAAAGTCATATGTACGGTTTTATAGATATTTATTTTTTGTACCATCCATCAAGCCAGCGCTCGCGCCAAGTGCGACAATCGAACGCGGGCTTGCCCAGTTTGGCATTCACTTCATTGTGTGCTTCACAAAGCCACTGGCCAAGTTCATCACGTCCACTAACCTGCGGGGGATGTTGCTCGACGTAATCGCGAAAATCTGCTGCACAGGGAGGGCAAGGGTACACTTTACCGAAAAGACGAAGAAAAGTTGACATTGTATTTTGGTCGTCTTTATCTGCCCTTTCAGGGTACTGAGCAGGTAGCGAGTGCAAAAACGTCCATGTGCTGCTACCCAATTCTTGAGAATCCGGTGGATCGCGTCTGTATGCATCAATCGAGGTGGCGTCCTGGTCGACGGTTGTGGCGTCTGCAGCAATTCCGGGCATGGATGGAGTGGCATTTCCAGTTGTTCCCGCCATCATCATAAGATCTTGAAGGCTGTTGCATGTCCGACACGGTTTCCCGTTTTCGTCCAATACAATTTTCTTGCCATTTACATAGGTTGTAGTGTAAACCATTGTGGGTTCTCTTGATTCAGCGGCAGTTAAAAGATTAGATCAGCAAGCCTCAGGAGAGTAGCCTCAATGATACCCATGTGACGCTTAACTTTCGGCTAATTTTTAAGGGCTGGATGCACAAGAGCGGGGTTCTCGGTATGTGGATTTTCATTTACCGTGCTAAAAATATACTTTTATCTTAGAAATGAGTCGAAAACATACGATATTAGCCTAAGATAGTGACTAATAGGATAGTCTATTACAGTACTCAGGACTATGGCACGCTCGTAATACATCCCAGCACTAGGAAGTGCCAACACTTTATGTTTGGTTTGGGGACCATTGAACTTAATATTTATGCCCGCGAAATTAAACGACGCAAAAAAACGCACATAGCATGTCTCATAGCCCGTAGGGTACTCTCAAAGTGCCTCACTAGAGGTTAGAAACATACATGTATTATGCACACTGATCCCACGTGACCGGGTACCCTAAAGGTTTTCACACCCAGTATACTAAACACGGTCTGCGGCCCCCCCGCAGTGGAGATTTCGAGATGGAAAATCAGAATTTGTATTGCCATTGGGATACACATAATAGCGAGAATGTGCTGTTCAATAGCCTCAATGATCTCGACTCGCATCTCAGATCACACTATCAGCAGGAGCAGGAGCAACAACAATCCCAAGATCAAGTGGCCTGCCACTGGGATTCGTGCCATGAAATGATTAATCTTGATGAGATGTGGTCTCATTTCAAAAGTTTTCACTTCAAGGACTTGCAAACGCCGCACGTGGACTGCGACCCGTGCGCCCCTTCGTCGTACCAGCACCAGAACCATCAGAACCACCATCACCACCATCAAACTCACGAGCAGCCTCAGCTTGCCTACCACGCACCGACGCCCCAAAATAACCACGCTCAACCGCAGCCATATGTCTGGGACACGCCTGCAGTACCCATCCCCAGCTTATCGGACCCGAGCTCGTTGCCCACGCTCAATTCCACCCCTATCAAAAGCGAAAAGGCTACCCAGCCATGTAGATGCGAATGGGAGTTCAGCAATGGCACTTGCTGCGACCAGATCTTCCCCAACTCACACGAGCTTAATGCTCACATCTCTTCTGATCACGTTGGCCGCGGCTGCCATGACTATGTATGCAGGTGGAAAGGATGTAAACGTGACGGCCGCCCCTTTATCCAACGTCAAAAACTCGTGCGTCATCTGCAGACACACGCGAAAAATTGGTCTCACAAGTGCCATATCTGCGGTCACTTGAGCAACGACGATATGAGCCTCAAGCAGCATATCCGTACCCACTCGGGCGAAAAGCCCCACGTGTGCAAAGTATGTGGTAAACGGTTCACGGCAATGTCTAGTCTCACTGTTCACCTTCGAGTGCATACCGGAGAAAAGCCTCTCATGTGCAAGTTCCCCGGCTGTAATAAACGGTTCTCAGAGAGCAGTAATCTCAACAAGCACATGAAGACTCATTTATCAAGATCATTCGAGTGTGATACTTGCAAACGTAAGTTTTGTCGCCGAGATCAGCTGCAACGGCATATCAACATCTCCCACCACCACTCTGAGCAAGTCTCTTCAGCTCCCAAGCCCCACCCTCCACCTCCTCAGCAGGATAATAATTCTCCCCACAAACCTAATCACCAGCAACCCAGTCAGCTTCCAGCTCAGACTCATGCATCTATACAGGTGTATGAGTAGCTACCAATTTGTTCATCTCGTAGACGCATTGCTTTATTTATTGATATAGATTTAAAGAAAAATCGAGTCTAATTTTAGTGGTATTGAATTGTAGTGTATTCTACGGTCAAATAAATATTATGATTGAAATTGATTGGCAGTTGTGCACACCAGTTTGCGTATATAACTTCACAGTGCGAGCCAGCACGGCAATAAGTTTCCCTGTGTTGTATTTGTTTGTTTTATGACTCTAGAAAAATAAGTATACTCAAAATTAAGCCTAGCAGTTTGCACCAAAATTACAGAAATGGCCGTAGAGATCGTTTTTGAGATTATAGCCCCTGGATCGGCAGGTACACGTCAACAGAAAATCAGGAATGAATAATATGGCCAACAATTCCATAGTATTACTTTACGTTTGTTTTACCATGTGCTGCTTCTACCATAACCATGACGACCTGGGGAGTTACCAGTTCTATGACAACCGTGGTTGGTGGCTGGGGGCGTATACTGGCAACCTTTTAGAAGCTATATGCAAAAACACATTTTGTTATTCAAGAAACAAAGACATAATGACTCTAGTAACGAGATATTATCGGCATATGCGCAATATATATCTGCAGCTCATATTGATGCGGCATAAAAAGCGGCATGGTGCGCTCCAAAATACTAATGTGTTTATTTTAACCGTATAATTCAGATATTTCTTGAAATAGGTTAATGGTGATTTAAAAATTTCAATCTGGTGATAATTTCAACCCTTGATGTCGTTTTACATTCTAGCTAATGTTCCGGGTTGGTCGGGACAAGGTATCACTTGGCGGTATGGAGCTTGTTTTTTTTGCCTGCGCGCCGGATCCTCTCCCCCATGCGGATGTCTGATCTATAGCGATAGCACTGCAGCGGGGGTGCTAAGCCTAGCTTAATTCCGCCTTACTCAGCCTCCAAGCACGTATACCAGTAAAGCGCTAATTCAAACTTGACAACTTACACACCACAAGTTTTCTGGATTGTGGCCTATTTCATTTTCGATACCCAAACGCCCTAACCCAGCCAGAGCGTTTACCCATTAAAAAACTCCCAAAAGTCTAGTATTTGTCAGCACCCAAGCCCGGGAAACGCGCACTACATTCCAAGACTTTATTTACAGTAGGTTGCCTAGAGGACCTTTACTAAGCCACTACTAAATTACACTACGCGTCGAGTTCGCGTTAATTACCATCGCGAAAAACCAACCACCATCTCACAATCTTCTTTGCTCACTCTAAACTCCAAGATGATCACAGAAGCACAGATGGCAGTTAAACTGCTTTATTCTTTGGATTCTGATAAGAGCACCAAGTTTGTTGCCAAACCAGCAGCTCCATTCCAGGTCTCGGTGCACGAGGACTTTGGCATTGGCTTCTGCCGCCTCGATAAATGTCTCGATTATATGGTGGTAAACTGCAATGAGCTCTCACATAAAGAGTTCAATGTATTTTCTGCCGATTTCAGCGAAGAAAACGCACCCCTTTTGAGCCACGGTCGCCTATCACAGCTCACGAAAAGTGTCGAGACCGTCTCGGGCAAAATCAAAGAGAACCTTTTGCGCCAACAAATATTTGAGGTCCAACTGCATTTCAAACGGGTTGAAGAACCCAGGCATTACGAAGAGAACCAGCAACAACAGCAGCAGCAGCAGCAGCGTGCTCAAGCCCAGCAGTCGGTACCGCGCCGTATGCCACCTTCAAGCCCTCCAGCGGCCAAACGCCATCATACTGCACCAGCTAATGAAGAGTTTATCAGCAACAGCTTCAATCCATTAGACGCATCGATAATGCGTCAACCCCGTGTCAACAAACGTCCATCCTCTCAGCGTGAAGAGCCAGCTCAACCATCTCAACCAGTTCCACAGAGCGTTGTTCCTCGATGCGATAACTGTGAAACTTTCGAGTCAACTGTGTGGCGGTGGGGCCCTGACGGTGAAGTGCTGTGCAATCCGTGCGGTCTTTGGCCCAAGACACACAGCGGGCAAATGAGACCACAAAAGTGCTGGATCAAAAAGAAGGAAAACCACCCAGAGCGTTGGAAGCCTCAGCTCTACCGCCGCAACCCAGGTGACGAACCATACGCACTTCACGAACTCACAGAAACGGAAATCAGAGAGGCACGGACCGATCCTCCATACGAGTACGGCGGCAGCCTCAGCAAGTATTATCGTGCATCTGCATCTACTCCAGAAAAACCCTCTTCGCCTGATTTGCCAAGCACTCCCACTTCCACATCCGCACAGGCAGCTCCTGCTACCAGACAAGCCACAGTGCCCGACAAAGAAAACGTACCACCTGTGGCACCAAGTACACCACCTCGCCCACCTCCTTTAGAAATTGTTGGAAACGAGTCACACCATAAATGGATGCAGCGGTTCATTGAAGGCAACAACGACGAGCACGATTTGTTTGAAGCGTTTATGAGATCGCCCTCGAAACAACCAACGCGTCACCTAGATTTCGAGATCACCAGCAGTGCTCTTTCGTCGTCGCCCCCAAGCTCTTCCTCTAATGTATTCGATGTCAGTGAGCAGGATCTCAACAGCATCGGTACCGATTGGATTTTCCGGACACCGGAGAAAAGTCCCTGGGCAATTGGTAGTACCGTCACACATAACGAATGATTGGTCTACTACTGGTGCCTAGTTTTATTATTTTATATTCTATTTATCGTTCTATAATTTCTCTCTTGAATTCAATTCATCTTGGCTCCAGGGTCTTGGCGATAATTTAAGGCCCCCCCCAGAAATAGTGGAGGTAGCTTTGCTGACATGCCCGGAGTCGAAGCAGTGCAACAGATACCTGCTGCTCTAGAGGTTTTTAGCCAACAAGAGAAACTATATAGCGTGGGAAACATTGATCTCAGCGAGCAAAACACTACTTTTGACAAGATCGACCAGAAATCTAGATCGTTTAGGCTAGGTCCACTCAAAGAGCTGGTGGTGTTTGGTAACCCAGTTCAGTTATCAACCTTCAATGATAACCTTGTGGTTTGCTCAAGGGCAGATAAACTAGATAAAGCGTACCTTGCCCAAGATATTTTCAAGGCATGCTCAACACCAGCACCTAAATAAATTTATGCATTACAATGTTGAAGGCGGATATGAGAGGTACGTCATGATGACGTCATAATATCTCTGGGTCCCTCCCTAGTTGCGGTATGTCCGATGTTCCGGACCCAATATGGGATGATACACGAGCATGACTAATACTACATAGAATCCTTAGCTTATGCAAGCGAAACCAGGAAGATGGTGGGCATGTTGCAGGGTGACTGACTATAGGCTGGGTGGGTTAGCACCATGAACCGTGTAGCGCATGTATATACCGCATTAACAATCAAGGGCATACTTTAGCACGTGCAAAATACATAGCAACTGATTAAATAGCGCGGAGTTGGTGCCCCTTGCCCCAACTACTTCAAATTCACTCACCGCCACATTTTTGAGCCACACCATGATCCTCCATCCTGCAACTTGGTTATCAGAGAGCACGAGTTCGAGCTCTGCGTTGATTCTTGCAAACAGAACAACAGAAGATACTGAAAAGTTCACCAGGCTTGCTAAATTCTGCGCTCGTCGAGTCGTCCTCGACGGAGCAGCCAATCTGTATGCACAAGAGCTGATCGACAACAATTTCAAAATTGATTTAGCAATTGGCGATGGGGATTCCGTGTCCCCAGATACACTGAGATTACTTGCTAAAAATAACATTGATTTTGTTTACGATAGGGATCAAAATGCAACCGATATGATGAAAGGAATTCGGTACTGCAAACAGCACTGGCCTGAGATCAAGACTATATACGTTTACAATGGATATGGTGGCCGTGTAGATCATT
Organism: Wickerhamiella cacticola; assembly: GCA_030564425.1. Classification (NCBI taxonomy): domain Eukaryota; kingdom Fungi; phylum Ascomycota; class Dipodascomycetes; order Dipodascales; family Trichomonascaceae; genus Wickerhamiella; species Wickerhamiella cacticola. The sequence goes on along the minus strand of JAJLUX010000002.1, from coordinate 766,842 downwards.
CATGGCACTCAATTTTTTGCTTGGGATTTACAGACCGGTTGGGAATACGGCTCTTTATAATCTCCGACGAGAACATCACGATGCTCTGCAATCCGGGTACCACCGAAGTCGTCACACCACTTGATCTTTTAGGGGAAACTTGTGGAATAGCGCCGTTAATGGGTCCGTCCAGAGTTACTCTCAAGGGGTTTGAGTGGGAAGTTGAGGACTGGGAAACAAGTTTTGAGACTAGACTGAGTACCTCTAACCACTTGAAATCACAGAATGTTTCAATAACAACTGACAAGCCTTTAGTATTTACTGTAGAAATTCGCAAATAGGTTATTTTCTATTTTACCTGCTGACATTCAACTCGTTCAGCCAACCTAGGGGGTAAAATCCCGCACATTGTTGTCCCCACCTGCAGGTGTCAACTGAATAATCATACCCACCTTCACCCCACCAAGCCTCGAATATAAGGTGACTTTACCGATATCAGTCGCACGCCTTCATTCTTTTGACGTCTCTTAGATTAACACTAAAATATATTTTTAGAATTTCAGAAAACGGCAAATCGTGAAAAGAATCAGCTGGCTATTCATATCCATGTACGAGTGACACACGTCAATCTCCTGTGCGGCAATAAACCGTTAAGCCGCAAGCCTTTTCAATTATTTTGGAAAGATATCCAAAATATGAGTATTCTGGCGATGATCAAGATTTAAGTGATACTATTAACCTAATACTAATAGTTTCATTACATATAGCTGTGCTGAATCCACGCATCGATCCGTATAGGTAATGCTTCGACTCAAATTCCAACCCTAGCCTGTGTCACTATTGCTTTGACGGGAGTGCATATGCATATGCATATCTATGATCCAACTAGCGCATAATCACTAAGCAGACATGCCTTTGTATTTTGAGAAACTTATGGGTGTAATACAGGGAATAGCACAGTTTGAACAGAATTTGGCAGCTAAAATTTCGATTTGATGATAAGCATACACTTATAAAAACCGGCCGTTAAATTTATCGGCGCCTCAAAACCCTAGTTTGATCAATGCCCGCACATGACTTCTGGGGTAAGCTTATGCATAATGCACCTATTTATCACGCAGGTGTGACGCCGCGAGGTATATTAACCCGACCTGTCCCTGACAGATTTTGACAGATCTGCTTGACAGCTTGACAAATATGCCTCACCTCACTAAACCCCCCATGACTCTCGATGACAGCCTCTACGCATCTACGTGCGCTACAAACATCCGCAGGAACAAGTTCAAGCGAGACAGCTCCAACATTGGCTCGCGGAGAACGCACTCAGTGGTCACTCCTTGCAGAGTTGGATGAATACGGTTTGATTTAAGCTTTCAATTTCACGCTTTCATCGCTCATCACACATGTTTAATGACTGAACCCTATTTATTTAATACTTTTTGCACTAATTTGCGAGGACCCACCCGTAATTAGTTTATTCATACACATATATATCCATAGGATCTATGCATTTACCGTATCCTTTCGACGTAGTTTCTAACTTCGTTGTGTCTGCACTGAGGTAAGGGCAACTTTTCAATGAAACATGTACCAAGCCTGTCTCTAGTTTCTGGACTTCAAGAGCAAACTCAGGCCCCTTGGTGAGGGAGTAGTCAATTTCCTTTGTAGAAACAATAAGCTTACGCTTTTTGAGATCCTTAGCGAGCTTGGCATCGATATTATCAAGGTTCTCGAGTTGAAGTCTAGTCTCATCTGAGGTCGCATCCTGGTCACCCTTGACAAGCTTATCACCCTCATTCTTGATCCACTTGAGGTGGGGCTGGCCAGGGGTCTGGTAAACTCTGAGAGAATATAATGGCTACGGACATATCTATAGATGATTCTTAAAGCGTGGAACAAGCTGTTTCTCGTAAACTTGCTTGGAGGTGTAATCCATAGGCACAGTATCATGGGCAGGAAGGCTGCGGACGTCCAGCATGTGGGGACCCAGATCCTTGAGGGACTTGGCACCAATGAGACGGAGGTTCATTTCAATCTCTTCCATTAGCAACTTAATTGCACGCTCAACACCTTCCGCGCCATAACCGCACATTGCATAAAGGAACGGGCGGCCGATACCGACACCCTTGGCACCCAAACAAAGTGCCTTAATGATATCGGTACCTCTACGGATACCACCATCAATGTAAACCTCGAATTTAGGCGAGATCTTGCGACGGCGAAGCTCACGCTGAACCTCAACGAGAAGCTCAATACCAGAGGGAGCGTACTCGAGCTGTCTTCCACCGTGGTTGGACAAAACTACACCATCGAGGCCATATCTAGCGGCCTTGACGGCATCTTCCCAGCGCTGCACACCCTTGATAACTAGTGGTTTCTTGGTAAGTTTACGAAGCCAGGGGATGTCCTTCCAGGAAAGCGAAGGGTCAATAAAAGACGAAATTGCGCGCGCAGCACCTTGAGAACGGTCGGCATCCTCTACATCAGCCTGCACACTGGCGAGGTCGGCGTCGTACTTGACTCTCATGTCTTTCTCACGGCGACCCAATTGGGGGGCATCCACGGTAACAAAGAAGCCAGTAACACCCAACTCCTCGCAATGCTTGATAAAGTCAGCGGTAACTTGACGGTCGGCGTTGACATAGACTTGCTGCCAGAATGGCTGGTCGGGGGCCTTGTGCTCAATGACCTCTTCGACGCTGCATGAAGCCAAAGTGCTCAGCATTTGAATGGTTCCTGTCTTGCGAGCGGCCTTGGTCATACAAACTTCACCGTCAGGGTGACCAAGACGAGCAAGGGCAGTAGCAGTGATGTAAAAGGGAGCTGCTGTAGGCTGTCCAAAGAACTTGGTGGACTGGTCCACTTTGGTAACATCTACAAGGACGCGGGGTCTAAAGAAAATACGCTGGAAAGCTCTGTGGTTCTCGCGGAGGGTCACCTCATCCTCGGCACCCGAACTGTAATAGTACCAGGCATTGCGCTCCACGGTATTGCGAGCGACCATCTCAAAGTCCAAAACATTCAAAATCTCAGAGAGATTGGGCTTGTTTTTGCGGTTCTCCTCAAGAATCTTCTCCTCCTCAGACAGAGGCTCCTCCTCCTTTGGCTGGCCATCGCTCTCCAAATCGCCCTTGAAGTCATCCGGCTTCAGCATCTTGTTGATAACATCAACGGGGTGGAACTTGAGGAATTGCTTTGTGGCATCAGTGCCGGCCACTTTCTGAAGGATTGCTTTACCACCGGGGTGGATGTTTTTGAAATTGGTTAAATCGTAGACTTTACCTTCGACTGCGACCCAGAGATCGTCTGGTTTATTGTGTTTTGCAAGCTCTTGAACCGTTACCATTTTTGTGTAATTGTCAGTAGGTGTAATAATAGTGCTCACGTTATTGGCTATAAGCCCTCAAAGTGTGGGGAATATGGGGATAGATTATGCAAGCGGTACGCTGTTGAGAGGGGCATCTATATTTAACCGCCAATTTCTAGTTGTTGTTAGTTTTTGTTTATAAATATAAAGTCTAGTCGCTCTAATTAGTGGGGGTGGAGTTCAAACCTGTAGCCCCGGGAAGATGACCCGATCCGCTGCGTCCGACAGCATCGTCGTACATATCTGCAGGGTCGGACATGGATGAATGCAAACGAGTAAGAATTGGGTATTTCGTTTTCGCAGCTTTTGGATCACCTAGAACTCCGTTTAATAATGCTATGAAATGCATGCTTATTTTTGTTTGCTGTATATTTTTCTCCAGCAAAGGACCATACTATAATGGGGGTGTATATGTGGTTTTGGGGTCGCGAGCGATATCCACAAGCGTATCCTTGATTTCCTCAAACGACTGGCGATAAGGCTTGCCATTAGGTGCCAACACGCTCGATCTTCTCCAGTATGCGGCCTCAGTCTCAAATGCCTTGAGGACTTCATCAAGATCTTCCTTTGTCAGGGCAGCAGAAACGCAGAGTCTGACGCGACACTGAAGCAAAGACGTCGCCGGGTACCCTACAACTACAATAGCAATACCCCTATCGAGCAGCCTTCTGCCAAGCGCAGGCATGCCACTCGGCACAAACAGGAGCAGAGGTACAATAGGGCTGTCCATGTGGCCGGAAACACAAAAACCCATCTTGATGAGCCCTAAACGAAGGTACCTCGAGTTGAAAGCAATGCGTTGAAGACGCTCTTCCGCCTCACCGGGCGCGATTTTGCCCATTATAGTCAAAATTGAAGATCTCACCTGGGCCAACACGGGAGGGCACATGGATTCTCCATAGACATTGGCAAGGTTATTGACGCTTAAAAGAGCAATCATCTCCTTGGACCCTGCAATGTATCCACCATTAGCACCGAAAGATTTGGTAAAAGTGCCCATCAGAACGTCAACCTCTTTGGGGTCAATTCCAAAGTAATCGCAGACACCGCGACCAGAAGGGCCCATTGCACCAATGGAGTGGGCTTCATCCACAAACAAATAGAATCCGTATTTCTTGCGGAGCTCCACGAGGCGCGGCAGGTCACACATTGTACCTTCCATGGAGTAGAGACCCTCTACGCAGACCATTATTTTACGCCAAGGACGGTGAGAACGCGGCTGGCCCTGTGAGATGTGTTCTTGTAGCATTTTTTCTAGCTTGTCCATATCATTGTGGGGGAAAACTTTGAGGACAGCACCGGATGTCCGCAATCCGGTACGAATACTGGCATGGTTGAGCTCATCCGAGAGCACGAGGCAGCGTCTATCGAGCAATGAAAGGAAGAAATTAGCGTTTGTTGCGTATCCCATGGTGTAAATCATGGCCGCCTCCTTACCGACAAAGTCAGCCACAATCTGTTCAGTCTCGAGGTGTAAATCCGTAGTGCCGCTAGAGAATCTCGTGCCGCCAGCGATAACACCACGGGATTCAATACTCTCGAGCGCGCAGTCAGTGCACTCGCCGGATGACTGGGCGAACCCCAGGTAGTTGTAGCTACTGAGATTGATGCACTTGTGTTTCTCGCCTGTGAGCACGAGCTTTGAAAAAGTATCGAAACCGCTAAACGCGCGTTCCCAGACTGTAATCATTCTTCCCGGGACGCCTTCTGTGGGGCGCGCAAAGCAGTCGTTGAGGCGCTGCTTGAGACGACGCGAGTAAAAGGAATCAAAGTCCGTGGTGAGGGGCGCGTAGCCGTCGCCTTCAGACATGTTTTGGCGGAACTCTGGATCGAATATTCTGCTGAAAAAGTCGTGGATGTGACCGATTACAATCATGTAGCCATAGTGGAGGTACGCGTTCAGCAGAACCCAAAAACTAACCTGCTCGTCTGCAGGCGCATCAAAGCTCAGTGGCACTTGCTTGTACAGATATTTCTTGCTGGTTAGTGGCCCAAACTCGTCTGGAAGCAACTCGGACATGGTTCACACACTGGGGGAGTCCAAGTTTTATCGAGGGGGGCTGTGGGAAGAGGTGAGTGTGGCGTTTTCCCAAGTGACCCCAGGACTCTGGGTCGTAACGTGACTTTTTACGCGCTATTTAATGGGCATTAGCAGAGCAGAGCAAATGTGAGTAGCCACGACCTAAAACAGGGTCGCAATTTAAATCTGTTTTACCTTTAAAACTAGCAGTAGTAGATATGTATGGTTAGATAGTTGAGCCACAAAATGTGCCTTTGGGGGGGGGGGGTGCGCGGCTAGCTATTAGCCTGAAAACTTGAATCGAGTACATCTGATCGGTCTACAAGTGACGGCCCATCATGCCCACGATTTCGCGCAGCCCTCTTGTCACCACCACCCCCCATACCACCTCCCCCTGTGTAGCGGCGATTTGTCGTGACAGCCCCCCTAAAGACACCCCCATCAAGGTCCCAGACCACTTGTTATCTTACATGAGCGACGAGTACGATTTTCTGTTTAAGGTAGTGCTCATTGGAGACAGCGGAGTCGGAAAATCAAATATCCTTGGCCGGTTCACGCGTAACGAGTTCAATCTCGAGAGCAAATCAACTATTGGCGTTGAGTTTGCGACCCGTACAGTCACGGTTGACGGCAAGCTCGTAAAGGCGCAAATCTGGGATACCGCTGGCCAGGAGCGGTACCGCGCGATTACATCGGCTTATTACCGTGGTGCCGTGGGCGCACTGCTCATGTACGACATCTCCAAGCCAGAAACCTACGAAAACGTTAATCGCTGGCTCACAGAACTGCGCGAGCACGCAGTGCCACAGATCGTGATCATGCTGGTTGGAAACAAGTGCGATCTCAAACACTTGCGTGCCGTTTCCACCGACGAGGCCAAGGCGTTTGCTGAGGAGAAGAAGTTGCTGTTTATCGAGACCAGTGCACTCGATGCTACAAATGTCGAGCTCGCTTTCCAGAACATTTTGACGGAGATTTATCGCAACCACGCAGAGCAGCAGACCCTGCAGCCCGATTTCCCTCAGATCAAGCCTCAGGAGGGCCAGGCCATCAAGTTCACTACTCCCGCCAAACAAAACAGCAGTGGATGCTGTTAAACAAGCTGGTGGTGACGGTGAACGACATCAGCAAATGCGAATTTGGTTTTCCTGCGTAGACATGCCTCTACATATCAGCGGTCTTGAATTTATGATGGCGTCATCGCTACCTACATACTAGTTTTTTTTATACAATAAATGCATAGTTATGGCCTAATTTCAAGTATAAGAGCGCTGAAGACCGAGAATACGGCGGAGAGGGAATGGGGGTGGTGCCTTGTCTAGGGTTGGTGTCTTGCACCAATTCTACCAAAAAGACTATTCAGAGATTCTAACAGATTAGTTGCTATAACCAAAATACTGTTTACCTGTGTTTATAAATGATATACGCGTACGGCAATACTTATCCTAGTATATAGAGTTGGTCAACTGACCACAGTCGTCGCCAAGCTTCCCGTAAAGCTTATGCGAGTTATTTGGCACTTTGCTGCTAGTTACAACAGTAAAAACTCTCTAACTCCTTTGCTTGAGGTCTTGATAAACGTGCTCTCAAGTTTCCCAGATAGGCTGTGCGCATCAAACCATGTAGCGTGCATGAAATTCATGCGCAAGGAGATATAAGATTTACCCCGCAGTTTTCAATACTCTATTTGGCACGCGTACGACCCCTCTGCGACACTTTGTTGGTCGCCTATGCTGCCCACTGTGCCGTCAAGTACCCCACCTCCCTAGTCTATAAAAGGCTAAAGGGGTCCCTTGGTTTTCATCAAAATGAACACTTTTGCTCTTCTCGCTGCTTCTATCCTCTCTGTTGCCAACGCCGACTTCAATGGCGATGCCTCTGCTGTCATTGAGACTGCCTCCATCCTCGCCTCCCTTGTCAAGGGCTGGGATAAGGGCCAGGGTCTTAGCGGCGCCCTTGCCATCCAGCAGACCTACGAGCCTCTTTCCAAGGCTGTCGGTGCCCTTGACTCCTCTGCTGCCAGTGCTCAGGCCGATGAATCCACCATCAAGGCTCTCGGCGACCTTGCCTCCAGTGTCGCTGGGCTTTTGAACGCTCTTACCGAGAAGGCTGGCGACTTTAGCTCTGTTGGCGCCGATAAGATTGTCCAGGGCGATATTTCTTCTCTCGCTGGTCCTTCTGGTGACATTGTCTCCAAGATTTACGAGAAGGGCAAGTCTGAGTGCGACGCTTTGAGCTCCCTCAAGGGTCCTTTGGACTCTTTGAGCGGTGCCTTCCAGTCTGCTGGTTCTGCTTTCAGTGCATCTACTCCTTCTTTCCCCGAGCTCAAGTGCGAGGGTGGCTCTGACTCTAAATCTTCTGCTTCTGAGCCCAAGGAGTCCGCCAAGGAGACTGCCAAGGAGTCTTCCAAAGAGTCTGAGTCCTCTAAGCCTTCTGAGTCCAAGGCCACTACTGGTGTTGCTCCTGCTAACGGTGCTGCCCAGTTTGGCTCCAGTGCTTTTGCCATGGTCGCTGCTCTCCTCATTTAAACCGGAGAGACTTGTATTGCCCCCTATTTTTAAATAGTTTTTAATTGACGTAACTAATGCTGAAGCTAAAGATCACCCTGCTCTTGCTAGCTACGACACTAGTCCTCAGGGGACCCATCGGACCCATCGAGCGTAGACACGCGCACGCGCAGACTTGGATAAATTACAGCTCAATTCATCTATTTCTCTACTTCTTGTTTGAATCTTTGGCTTCTTCTTCGTCGTCGTCGTCCTCATCGTCACCGCCCTTTGCATCCTGCTTGTCCATATCCTCGGACAATTTCTTGTAGTCGACGTTACGGTTGCGGGTACGACGAGAGGAGGGCTCGACTTCGGGCTCAGAAAGGGCCTCGAGCTCATCTTCGGCCTCGGAAGCATCGAACTCCTCTTCCTCTTCCTCGTCCTCGAACTCGCTTTCTTCTTCGTCGCCGTCGTCACCGTCACCGCTCTCACTGTCGCTGGGAGGGTCCTCGTACTTGGCACGGGCCTTCTTGACGGGCTTCTCTTCTATAGTTTTATCTTTAGGCGAGGATTCAGTAGCCTTTCTCTTGTCCATTGCGATTAGTTGCTCAGAGGGGTTGTGGGGCACTCATGGGAGATCAATGGCGAGGTCTTATTAGGCTCAAGACCCCCCACACACACCGTCCAGGACGCTCGAGAATCTCCTAGTGCCCCATAATATTATCTGTACAAGCACAAAAGCAAGATGCCAGACCCCAGCAAAACAGTAGCAGTGCTTGCCGATGGGCGTCAAATTGAGGGCACGCTCATGTCACAAGACCAGCACATGAACGTGATCATGTCGAATGCGGTGGAGACCAGAACTACAAAGCAAGGCAAACAAGAGAAACGGGATCTCCCGATGATTATCCTACGCGGGAATAACATAATTAGCTTGAGCAGGTAGTTTTCATTTTGTAGATTTGTCTATATATTTTCTTTAGCAAGCTTATTTTTTAATATTCTCGGGACTTTTGCTGACATCCGAAATTGGATGACAAGCAGCCGGCGTTGCCCTGGTTAGTAAGCGCTTAGACCACGAGTTAAAATTGTTTGGACCTGTCAGACTATCGTTACCCAAATTTTTCGGTTCCTGCTCTGAACCAAATTGCACTTTGCCCGACTTTTGCAAGACTTTAGAACGCCAGTACGGTTATTTATTAGGACTATTCCCCCAAAAAAGTATTTATTATCCCGGATTTTGAACCCCCCAATCGAAAAATGGCAACCACTCACTCCCGCAGTCACAGCCATATGCCAGATTTGAGTGCCAGTCTCAACGAAAACACCTCGTGCGCGCCCCTCAGCGATTTGTGGAACTTCCCTAAATCAAAACTCTTTCCCGCTCAGCAGCAGGCTCCTCCTGCTGCCCCTGCGCCAGTCAGTGCTTCTCCTCAGCTCGTCGCCACCTCCGCCGCCACAGCTGCTGGCAGTGCTGCAACCACCGCTTCCGGTACTGCCGCCGCCACTCCTGAGCTCCACGAGTCTATCGGACCTATTGGACTACCACCCGACCTCAAGCTCGGCCACGCCCACCCGCAAGCGTTTGCTTCCAGCTTGTGGAGCCGCCCAGGATCTGCCACCTCCCCTTCTGCTGCCGCCGCTTTAGAGTTGAACTCTTCTGCGGCCGCTCCAGTCGGGATCCCTGGTACCAACGCTGCTACCGCTAATGGTGCTGCCGCTGTTGCTGCCGCTGCTGCCACCGTCCCGGAAGTGGGTACTCCAGTATCCGCTGCTGCTGTCTCTAGCGAAGCTACTACTCCTGTAGTGGCACCTGGCGTCCCCCACGGTGTAGGTGCTCCTTCTTTGTTGCAGTTGGCCCCCGGAGGCTCGCCTTCAACCGGCTCCTTCCGCGCTCAGCCGCCTCGTGCTGGTGGTATCTGGGGCTCCGAGTACCCCGGCTTCCGCCACGGCCACTCGGGTGTCTCGGCTTTTACCCAACCACCTGCCAGTACAGGCCGCATTGTAAGTGGTCCATTCGCATTGCAAAAGACCGGCCCCGTGCGTGCCATGGACGCGTCCCCTGCTCCGCAACCCGCTGTTGCCTCCTTACCCGTCGGCTTGAGTGCCCCTTCCCCCGCTGGAACTCGCTCCCTCGACTCTTCTTGGGATCGTGCAGCTTTCAGCAAGCCTCCTCAGCCCAGCACTCCCGCTGCTACCTCCCCCACTACTATCTTGTCTGTTCACCAGCAACAGCAGATCCACCAGCAGCAGCAACAGCAGCAGCAGCACCGCACCCAAAAGAAGGGCGGCCGCCCTTCCACCAATACCGAACTCTACAAGACTGAGCTCTGCGCTTCGTACATGAGCACTGGTGGCAACTGTCCTTATGGCGAAAAGTGCCAGTTTGCCCACGGTACTCAGGAACTCAAGACCGTAGACCGTCCCCCCAAGTGGCGCTCCAAACCTTGTCAGAATTGGGTCAAGACTGGCGCCTGCTCGTACAATGAGCGCTGCTGCTTTCGCCATGATGTACCTGTTGCTCCCTCTCAGTAACAGGCTATTTATTGTTAAGTTATCTGTATCAATAGGTAGTTAAGCTATCAGTTGACCTTTGCTTTATTTCAATTTTTATTTCTTTATTATATTTAGTTCACTCTTTTCTCTTCAAACATTTCATGCTACTCTGACTCAATTCACCTGCTTGTGGTAGTCTCCCGATATCGGCATGTTTCCAATTTACCCAAAGGGGGGATTAGATAGAGGCTTGAGCTAGCCAATCGTGGCCAAGCAGCTGAACTGTCCCATAACTCGCCCCTCTAGTCCTAGTAGCCACCGATATGTTAGATAAAACCGGGCATCCTGCATATCATGAGAGACTGAGGCAATTGCACGTGCTCATAGCGAGTTTTTGCGACAATGTTAATTCCATCTTTATGCACTAGAGATGCAGACACTCGCAGGTACCTTGCATACGTGTCGAGGAAAAGTTTTTTGTGATCGTATAAATTGTATATGCGTTTAAAATGAGTGCAAAGGTATATAAACAAGCGGTGGCTGTATGTGCAACTCAGGAATTAACCCAGACGCGATAAGGCAGCGAGGTTTGCGGTGCATGAAACAAGAGCTCATCTCTAGCCCTTTTATAGATCAGTTTGGTATAAAAATCTCTGTAAAAAATTCTAGCACACCAACATTAATATAGCATGCTTTGTATTGCTATAGAATAGTCTTTGCGGCAGGACCAAGTCTTGGCAAGCCTCGCTCGCGTGTGCACAAAATTGACTGGATGTTGATATTGTGGCATGCATAGCTTGGTTTTACGATATCCCCGATAAATGCGCTCAAGACCCAAATACTTTACAAAATTATCACTCATACGGTTATTTGAGCCTCTTTGGCGTGTAGATCGCGGTTGATCTTATCGATTTCAGGGTCCGTGAGGCTGCAGTATGACCCATTGACCGGAAGAAAATTTTTTTAACGCCAAAGCAGCTCAGTGGAAAGGATTTAATTTCAAGAGTATATACTATTAGTACCGGAAAATCTCGAGTTTTTCCGGTACTATTTCTTCCATGGTGCATACTTATGCACATTCATGTACCACGTTTACTGACGTGATTGGACTCTATAAGACGCTGCAGAACCCCCTACCTGGGAGAAAAGAGGCTCCACCCCACACATACAGAAATCATGGACTCGATAAGTAGTAAGGAACCAAAGTTTTCCGAAAAGTCCGAAAAGTCGAGCATTGATGCCGAATCTGGCGTAGTTCGCCGTGATTATAGCGGCGCCAAGGGCAAAATGAGAAAATTTGTCGATGGTTTCAAGCCTGCTGAGGGTGCATATGGCGATACCAGAGATGGTAATGCTACTGACAATGCACCTCTCAAGCGTGCGCTTAAAGCTCGTCATTTGAGCATGTTGGCCATTGGTGGATCAATTGGTTCTGGTTTGTTTATTGGTGCTGGTACTGCTTTGGCCGCCGGTGGTCCCGCAGGTATTGTCCTCTCCTTTGGTATTGTTGGTATGCTGCTGTTTGTAGTGATGCAGTGCCTTGGTGAATTGGCAGTACGCTACCCCATCTCTGGTGCTTTTTACATTTACGCGCAACGATTCGTCGATCGCAGCTGGGGATTTGCACTTGGCTGGAACTATTTATTTTTGTGGGGCGTCTGTTTGCCGCTCGAACTTGTTGCCTCCTCTGTCATTTTGGATTTCTGGAACGGCGATAATAATGCCGCTACAAACGTCAATAAAGCCGCTTGGGTCTCACTTTTCTTTGCCCTTATGGTTTTCATCAACATCTTTGGTGCCCGTGGGTTCGGTGAAGCCGAGTTTATCATGTCTTTTGTCAAAATCATCACCGTTGTTGGATTTTGCATCTTTGGTATCATCGCTGTTAACGGTGGTGCTGGTAACCATGAGCATTTCGGTTCCAGGTACTGGCGGGATCCAGGTGCCTTTGCAGGAGGGTTCAAGGGTGTCTGTGCGTGTTTTGTGAATGCTGCATTCTCATTCTCAGGGTCTGAAATGGCCGGTTTGGCCGCTTCTGAAACAGATAACCCGGCAAAGTGCTTGCCTCGCGCCGTGAAGCAAGTTTTCTGGCGTATCATGTTTTTCTACCTCGTCTCCCTCACTATTGTGTCCTTCCTTGTTCCTTCAAATGATCCTAATCTCGGCCAAGACAGTGATGGTCGCTCCTCGCCCTTTGTTCTTGCTATTGCTGCCACCGGTACCAAAGCGCTTCCCTCAATTGTCAACGCGGTCATTCTTATCTCCGCATTGAGTGTCGCCAATACTTCGGTTTATGCCACCTCACGTACCCTCACTGCTCTTGCCCGTGAGGGCCAAGCCCCCAAGATCTTTAGCTACATTGATCGCGAGGGTCGTCCTCTTTGGAGTGTTGTCGCGGTGCTGATCTTTGGCCTCTTGGGCTTCTTGGTTGCCAGCCCTGCGCACTCTGAAATCTTCAACTGGATGACTGCATTCAGTGGTTTGGCCGTCATTGTCACTTATAGTTCCATCTGTATCTCGCATTACCGGTTCCGCCAGGGCCTCAAGGCGCAGGGTATTTCTCTTGATGAACTCGCATTCACTGCTGCCGGTGGTGAGTACGCCGCATTGGCTGGGTTCATTGGCAGTATTGTTATTATTGGCCTTCAATTCTGGGTCGCATTGTTTCCTATTGGCGGGGGCGGTGCAAACGCCAAGTCATTTTTCCAGGTATTCTTGGGTCTGCCCGTTTTGATGGTGTTTTACTTTGGCCACAAGATCTGGACTCGTTCGCCTTGGTACATCAAGGCTGAGGATATGGACCTCTATGGTGGTACTCGTGACGAGAAGCTTGAGGAGATGCGCCAGAACGCTATCGCCTACCGCCAAGAGATTCAAAACATGCCTTTTTGGAAACGTGCATACTACTTTTGGTGCTAAACTGGTTCAGCGACCGCTCATAATATAGAGCTGAGCTTTGGGCACCTTTATTCCCCCATTTTTTGTTTCATTCTACAGTTGCCTCCCGCACACACACAAAAAAAAGCCAGAGCTTCAACACTCTTGGTTCTGTAGACTATTCTAATATTTATTTTCAACAATTTATTACTATTCAACTCAATTCTTCAACGCATTCCATCTAGAGAGTATCCGGGCCTGAGGGCGTTTGCCTCAAAGGCATTCATCTTGCGTGCTTAAACAAGAGCCGTACATTAGCAAGTCATGAGGAGCGTTTAGTTGCTAAAAGTGCTACTGGCCAGCAGGTGGTTTATCCTAATCTACATATAGATGCTTGAACCGTATTATGGAGTGGTCACTTGTCATGATCTATTAACTATATACTTCGATTTTAAACAATGAAAAAGATACACAAGCAGCCCAGCGACGGAATTCATTCTTTATCGGGCCTACTACTGCCTCTGACCTAGGGATGAACACTCCGACCTAATACCTTGAACCCTGGTGCTTGGAGTAACCCAACTCTCTCTGGGTGAGCCAATTGCCACAATCTGTAAACCAGTTATTAAAACTAATATGATCCTCTCGAGACTCGCTCTCAACCTTTAGCTCCTAGTTGACATTTAGCCCCTAGTGCTTGTCTAGATGTGCTCGCCTAAATTTAGCCAACCTGAGGGTGTAAGTTAGCCCTTGTTAGGCCTTCGCCATATGCAAGCTTGCGAAATCAATTAGGGATCATCAACTACCAGTTTATGCATCTACACGTGCCCACTTTGGGGAAGCCTGAACCCAGCCCAAACGACTAAAGGTGAAGTGACAATGTATTACGAGTTTGCTATGGATAACGACTAGGTGGCTCATAATAAACCCGTGAACGTCCACAGCTGGATTGGGTCCAGATCAGCATAAGCTCAAGGTGAAATCGAATATACCGGTATCTCGTAGAAATTTCTAAATCTGCATATTCTAGACTATATAGATGAGTTTGTGGCTCTTGAGCACCCCCTTAGCTAGAAATTCAACAACTCTGGGCCTCCACTTTTAGCCGAGCCCTTTGGAGGGCTTACAGGGCCTACACGGTCTCGACTCGGTCCCCGTGCCTGATAAAGAACTGGTAGGCGTGTTGGCGATGAATAAATTGCAACTGCGGTTCACTATTGAATTTAGTATATGTACTCTTTTAATGTTATGTCTCAGTTGAGTAGCCGCAACGCCCCAAAAGGGTTTATCAGTTGCTTGCAGTGTCCGGTACTGTTTAATCACGTCACCTCGCTTTGGCTGCTCACATCAGCATCCCATGTCCGAGCTAGCTGAGATTAAAGAGAGACTTAGCGACAGTAAACAGGACCGCAGTAAGCCATTAGAACCTAAATTTGTCACAGACATTTACCGACGCTTTGAAGATAGTGTGGCGAAAATAGAGCATCCAGAAACCGACCCCGAGGCCTGCGATGTGCTCCATGTACTGTCCTTGGCACTAATGACGGTGGGCATGAGTCGCTGTACACCTTCTCAGTATGCAATCGCAATCACTTTGGAGCGTCTGCTTTCTCATCTTGAATTCAGACCGATGTTCACCATCCAGGAATCCCAGGTCGTGTACCATCGGCTCAACAGTGTGCGCGATTGCCTCGACTCTGAGGAGAACGATGACCTCGATGTGAGCGCCAAGGTCAAGCGTATGGTCGAGGTGAAACTCAATAACTGCATGAGCTCACTGGAAGCCATCCAGAACTTGCTGCAGGCGATCCCCGAGGACGATGTTCACTTGTACTCACAGGTGGTTTATTTAAGGAGAGATATCTTCAATGCTGTTGTTGAAGATTCTTTCACCCCCAAGAAGCTCGAAGCCGCTACCCGCAAAATCGCCCAGATCCAGCACCACCTCGAAAGCACAAACCACACACCCGGCTGGATGGTTCGCCATCACTTTGAAGCCTGTAAATTCATTGCAGAATACTACAGAGATGGCCCCAAATATGCCGAATGCTTGAGACAGCAAGGCGCTGCCCTGACAAAAATGCAGAAAGATCTCACAGTACTACTGGTCACTCGCCGCTGGACCCTAAGGGAAACAGATGTCTACAACTACCAGATTGAGCTTGGAAAGCTCGATGTTAGCGTTGTAAATGCCTTCAAGACCTCTGATGCCGCTGAGCTCCCGAGACTCGATTCCCCCGTCGATGTGCTCGTCGAGAGCTTCAACAAAGCAGGACCGTTCCTTTTGGCATTCTTCTTGGTACGCAAATCTCATTCTCTAATTTATAAACTTTTGGACAATGCCGAGCCGGTGACCGAAGCACTGCAGCCTATCTTCAACCAGCTCACGACAACGAAAAGATGCCTGCTTGATGTCAAGAACCTCGGTGGACTCTCAAACCTGCAGGAGCTGTACCCATACCAGATGAAGTTGGCATCAATGGAAAGACAACGGCAGGATGGAAAGTTCATGGTCGATGGCGATGTACCGCCTGGTCAAGGTATACTCAACAATTTGCTGGCCGAGTGCTATGATTTGGTCTATGAGTTGGAAGTAGATCTTGAAGAAAGACCACAAAGTGATGAAGAAGAAGAGTACATTAGCGACAGAGGCGATGTTGGTGACGATGCTCACGACGAGATTTGATTCCTGTATATAATTTTAACTTTTTTTTTCTCGAATAACTATATCCTGGGATGGATCATGAAGTTTTGAGCTTCTTGCTGGAGGGTTCCCCATTGGGTTCCCCGTTGGGTTCGCCATTTTGTTCCTGTTCCTGCTCTTGCTCCTGCTCTGATTCACTGAGGCTCCATTCCTCTTCGCCGCCATCGTAGTTGTAGAAATTGAGTGCGTGCGGATAAAAATCTTCGCACAGTGTCGATCCAATCTCGAATGCGGCCTCTTTAGTCTCTCCAAACCACTTGAAAAAAGACGGTTCTCTGCCGTCCTTATCAATTGTCAAGTCCATGCCCGGTTTCCACGGGATCACAGCCACGCTGCTGGTCTGGGCGTCGGCATCAAATGATTTGGCAAGGGTGCAAGCCTCAATATACTTGTTGTCGTCAAATGTCATGGAAACAGTCCATAATTTGGGGTTTTCTTGGTCCCACTCAATGTAGACATCAGTGAGGTGGTCAATGATTTCACTGTCTTCATAGGTGATGTAGTCGCCAAACAGCTCGCTCTTGTCGATGGCGGTGGCCCAGAATTTGGGGATCGTCTTTACAAATTCTCTCCGTTTCGCGTACCATGGCGACAACAATGTTAGTCCATAGCTAAAGATATTTTGCTCAATCCTCTGATGATCCTTGGCTAGCTCTTCCATGTGTATAAGCGGAGACTACCTCAAAGAGAAGGTTTCAAAGACTGGCCAGTGCAAGCTGATGGAGTTATATGTAGATTGTTGAGATATTGAAAGTACGTATTATAGAGCTCAATTTTTGTTCAGCCGGAGAACTTTGCGTTATCTTTGAGCACCAGAGTTCCAAGAGGTAGACCTGTTTACACAAAATATACTATATTAGATGGAAAATTGAATGCATTAAATTAGCTTATAATATATGGGGATAGTTTTGGTGCCTTTTGGGCTCTGAAATGGCCCTACTAACGCGCCTTTCCTCCCTTCTTGGTAGTATCAGGTAACGTCAAAGGTGCAGTCAGTTTGGCAATCTTGGCACCGGAATCGCCACCCTTTTTGCTCGTTGATTCTTGAGTAGTTCCAGTGCGAATAGAGCAGCCCAAGTTGCGGAACAACGAGACAACTCGAGTGTTTCTCAACGAAAGTTCATGGGCCAAAGCGCCTAATTCGACTTGGAAACCTTCGATATGCAAAACCAAAGCAAAAATGTATGATAAAAGCTTGTCGACATGGGCGGGATCAATCATAAAACTGCGATCACGGGACCGGCCGACCAAACCGGTCTTGGGAACAGTGAATCGCTCAATAATGCCACTAACAATCTCCTCAGGTGGGTTTCCGAGCTTCTCGGCAAGCTTCTGCTTGTCGTTTGTGCGCATACGGTTGTGGTAGACTGCCATCAAAAGGCTCAAATAAGACAACAGTTTGAGGCGAGTAGTGACGTTATTACCCTCGCTGATAGTTGAATCAACTCTTGAGTTAACAAATGGAGAATCCCTGTAGGGCAAGTGATCGCCACGACTCGCGGCGTCGGCCTTGGCCAACTCACTAGGGTCAATGAGATTAAGCTCACGTGGAGGAACAAGGCGGTTGATGGGGTAGATCTCCTCGACTTTTGTGGTTTCCTTGTCATAAGGTGGAATGTTACGGCCCTCGTCCAGCGCCTTTGCCCGATCAGTCTCGGTGGGGAGGTTGGCAGTTGTGGTCTTGACTCTGTCAACAATGGAGCCCTCAAGGTCCTCGAGGCTACCGGCATCCAATCTGTTGCGGGATTTATCAATAATGGCACTCTTGGCCTTTTTGGTACCGAATGCTTCACCAAGAGCGTTACGCTGCTCCCACATGAGACCGGGCTCGTACTCTTCTTGAGCGTCAGCCTCAGCCTTCTCAGTAGTGACAATCAAGTCAACCACCTGCGTAGGTACTAGCTTGATTGAGCCGTCTTTTTGCTTCACAGCGAGTGCATACTTGGTGGCATGCTCGCTATCGCCAGTGTATTTGACAGATCCGCTCTTTGCCAGAACGCGTTTCAAATTCTTCTCTGTAGAGACCTCAAATTCAGCGTCATTAGGGATCTTTACGCCTGGTAAACGGCATACAATGTCGGACATTTGAGAGTGAAAAATTTCTTATGTAATGACTTTTTGATTTATGTGTTCCCCCACTAGTCACGAAATTGATAAAGTGGGCAATGCCATTTATCTTGTAATAAATCCGATAGATATCATTGGCAGTGGAGTATTAAGCTTGTGTTTAATAAGTAATGTTTGCCACAAGCCCGACACATAGATTCTAGGCATATCTTCTGGTATGTTTCGTCAAGCAAAATACAATACCTCTTGCGCTAATCAGGATTATCTACAGCTTTACATTCATACTAGAGTACACCAATGGTGAACCCAAAGAGGTACTCGAGCCCTCCGGCTACGCGCCCTCGACGCTTGTCTTTGTATAATCTCTGGTATATCCAGTTGCAGGGTCAAATACGCCATCCCAGTAAAAAGTACTGCGATCATATGAATCAAGCGGCTTGCCCTGCTCCACTTTAGTGACCAGATCCGGGTTGGAGATGTAAAGACGTCCAATGGCAATCAAGAGCTTGTCGTCCTGCCTCTGGAGCTCTGAGATTTCGTCGTAATCGCGACCAAATCCACCGGCGCGGATTAAAACGCCTTGCCAGATATCGCGGAAAAAGTTGTTGAGGTACCGGGGGACACTGGTATAGACATCGCTGAACATGTTAACGCGGGGCTCCGCAGCGTGAATGTAGCTAAGTCGGTGGCCATCTTGGGCACGTTTCTCGAGCTGAGCAGTGACGTAGCTCCACTGAGGGATAGGCGACACGCCGGGATCCATGTCGCCGAAATCGCCCCAGGGCGAGAACCGGATTCCAACGCGGTCGGCACCGATCGCCTTGACTATCTCGTCGACAATTTTGAGCGTGAACCGCGCGCGATTCTCGATAGATCCACCATACTCATCGGTGCGCTGGTTGCTGTTCTCATGAAGAAACTGGTCGGGGAGGTACCCATTCGCGCTGTGGATCTCGACGCCGTCAAAGCCCGCATCGATCGCGTTCCTCGCAGCCTGCTCGTACAGCTCAACGTAATGAGCAATTTCGTCCTTGGTCAAAGCGGTAGGCATCGCGCCGCCCTTCATGGGGATCGCAGACGGCGCAACTACAGGGAACGGTCCCTCTGCTTCGAGGTTCTTGGCATCAGCTTGACGTCCGAGAGCCCAGAGTTGCAAGTAAATCACAGACTTTTCCGCGTGAACGGCCTCTGTAACTTTTCTCCACGCGTGGATTTGCTGCTTGCTCCAAATCCCCGGAGCTGTAGCGTACCCGCCTGCCTCTGGAGCAATAAAAGTGGCCTCGCTGATGAGCAAAGAGCCCGGCTGATCAGCAGCACGCTGGCGATAGTACTCAACTACCAAATCACCAGGAACGTGGTTGGGGGACCGCAGCCGGGTCAGGGGGGCGAGCACCAAGCGGTTGTTTAGAGTGTTGCGTCCAAGGTCGATTGCCTTGAATGTGTTTGTCATTGATTGTGGAATCGAGGTTGAATCAAGCTCTTTTTATAGATGTTTGTGCAACAAATTGCTGCGAAATCATGCATCTTGGACGTTTGGTGTGCTTTTGCCTATCAACTGGATTGAGGAGATATATTTTGTGATTTTTGGACTAAGGAGATTCAGATAGAGGTAATGGTAAATTGAATTGTCGGTATGCCTCTTGTCTGACAGGCCAGTACCCGGTAGGTCACTTTATCGCTCGTGCATGGGTTTTATTAATCAGTGCATTAGCGAGAATGCCATGTTACATGATCGATTCTATTTCAAATCACAAGAAATGCGATTACCAACCTCAAATGAACCAGTTTGGGGCCATCAAGGGGTAGAGCCGGGACGTGGGGCCTAGTGGTGGGTGAATGGCTACTTGTAAATTTAATACTAATTAGAGAGGTCATATGTACATTACAGTGTTTGGGGCTATTTGGGGGCAGTCCAGGCGAAAAGTCTAAAGGCACAGATAGTTTGATTGTTGGCCAACACCACCCACACACCAGCTACTTGGTTCCTAGTTGTGCTCAAATGTGCCCAAACTGCCTCCCTGTCTTCACTGATATTACTGGCTACTTGAAGTCCGAAAGCTAGGGCTAAAGCTAGTTCCGAGATGGGTAAATAATCATGTTACTAAAGTCAATAAATCCGTCGCTTCCAGCCTAGCCTAGCTGGCGCCTCTGGCCATTCGCGTCTGCACCCCAGTATAGCTCTAATGAGGCTTGACAATGTGCAGCATGATTTTGTGCGCTCTCGCAAGCTATATTTCATATAATGAGTCTATATATCACAACCTTATCGTTAGCCTAAGTTGTGCCGGGGCCAGTGTCAGTACAGCTGTCAGTACATGATGGAGCCAAACTGTGGTATGCTGCGGTCTCTAGCACCACTAGCTTTTGAAAATGATTTGTTTAATAGCCTTTTATTCATATACACCCGTTGTTTGAAACCCATATGAGTGATTTTTCACCCCCAACCCATTCCAAGTGAGCTCAGAGGAGCCATGAGCGGTGACCTCTCTTCAAGTTAACAGTGCAAATTGTACAACTAACAATTAGTGCTATATTTTATTTAGTAAGCCTTGGAGGCAGCCTGGTTAGGGTTGATCTTCTTGTTGTCACGGTTGAAGCGAACGCGGACGGGAGGAGTGCGGATACGGCGACCCTCACGCGAACGAACACGGACGACCTTGTTGTGGACAGCGCAGGAGACGCAGTAGTGGAGCTTGACGTAAAGCTTGGGCAAAACGTACTCCTTGTAAACAGAGGCGTCACTGATATCACGGACAGCGGCAGACTCAACCATGTTACGGACGGTGAAGCGCTTGATGGCCTTGTCCTTGGGGACCATACGGTAACAGTTGATGCAGCGAACGCTGACAACGTGTCCACGGCCCGATTTGTTGCGTCCGTTGTTAGCTCTCTTCTTGGGCATGTTGGGTTGGAGTTTCTCACGAGTGGGATTTGAGTGGTTTGAGTGCACGAGTGGTTGTGACAAGCCCTATGTTGCTTAGTAACTGGATAGAGGGTGTACCGTTTTGTAGCAAGTACCACCATGTGCTGCACAATAGTATCAATTTTAATTCATATTTTATCAGTAGTTTTGATTTTCACTATTTCCCTAGGCTACGGAGCATTCGTATCATCTTATTTAGAGACCCGGTATGCATGACCCGGCATGGAGTGAAAAGTTGGGGTTTCAAACAAGGGATCGCACGAATTTCTAGTTTAAATTAGCTATATTCTGTATTTATGCAGCATAGTCTAATTAAAATCTACCTTTTATTCAGACTAGCGTGCCAACACAGTGCGCTCAGCTGTACCCCCTTTGATAGGCATTGGTAGGCTCGATCTTTTCTGTTTAGCGTTTCCACAAGTGTACCCGTAAACATTGCATTGTATTTATTACTATTTCGGTATAAATCTGATTTTAGATCTGAGCTACCCCACCTCCTCATCTTGAAGCTTGCATCCATGCAAGAACCGCATGATAAAGAGGTGCATTGAAAATATTCAAAAGTTTCAGGGAGTTGCTAGGCACACATCAGCAATATACAAACTCCGCCTGGTGCCGCCTCAAAGCAAGCTGGTGCCGATCAGCTTGCGTGGGGTCTCATGGAGGCTGCTGCAAGCGACGCAATAGCCGAGACCAGTGCAAGAACCAAACAAACAAACAAATAAAGAAGAATATAATTATATATCGCGGATCAAGTCACGCGAAGTTTTTGAATTTTAACTCCCTATGCAATAAGTATTTAATAAATTATTCAATCAGGGGCGCGTCTTCCAACTATGGTGCTGCCAGTCGCTGAAAAAGCGCCACAATGCAGCTGCCTACCCATAGTAGGCGATATCATCAAAGTCGGTATAGAATGCGTCAGCCTGGCCAAATGTTTCACTGAGAATATTATCACACTGTGCGCGGTAGTTGACATCCTTGAGTAGCTCGTCGATCGACGCAGCGGGTCGATATTTTTGGGGAGGTTGCGAAACACCAACTTAATGGGTCGCATGTGAGTGGAGGCGATACTCTGAACCAGCAGAGCAGAGGGAAAAGGGGTTTTACACCATCGCAGCTGGATGATGCGTTTTCGAGGAGCTGTCAAGGGTAACTTCCGCAGGGAAAGCACAAAAGGGGTCCAAAGGCTCATAATCCTCACCATCTTCAACGTGAGCGGGCGAGTTGCCGGCAGAGTTGGACAGCGAGGGAATCGAGAGCAATTGGAGTGAGCTTGGTGATGTACACTCGGACTTCACCTGTTCGGGGATTTCTTGCGCGGGGATTGCAGCAATGTCATCGAGAACAGAGACGTCACCAGAAGACTTGACCATCTGGATGGCAGACTCTAGTTGTTGGATACGAGTCTGAAGGGCTAGACGTTGTTCCTGAGACTCAACTTGCATGCGCTGGGCGTGCTGGAGTTGTGTTTCCATCTCAAGGTTGGTCTTTGACAAGGTCTCGCACTTTTTCTCCAAGTCTTCCAAGTGGCGGCGCTTCTTCTCACGGGAAGCATGCGCGGCCTGGCGATTGCGCATAATGCGCTCGATACGGCGCTGCTCCTTCTCATCCTTGGTTTTGGCGCGTTTGCGGGGTGGCAAAGAGCCGGTGGGAAGGGGCATAGACATGTCGTCGCTCTTACGCTTGTGTACATCATCCGGGTTTACGGTATCAGCGGCCTGCGCTGGGGATTCACAATCAGAAGGCATAGTTTCACAACCAAGATCATTCGCCTCCTCCTTGATGAATGGCTGTTCTAACTTATGCTCCTGGCTCATGTTTTCTGTTCAAAGGTTGTCTTGTGCTCGGGGTGTATGCGGTACTTTTATAATACCTCATGCAGGCTTAGGGTTTATGCAGGAGTACAATGAGTGGGACCTAGGGCGGCGGGGATAAATTGGTGTGTACAGAGTATATTTAAATCGCAGAGTGGCGATTTCCATTAGTTTAATAACAACCGATGATAGCAATGCATAGCCAACACAAGGCGCCTGTTCTATTCTTGGCTCGTATCTAAATCACCTACATAGCCGGATCAGCGTCACCTGACCTTGGCGCGATGGGGGGGGGGGGGCTCCTATTAAACATGAGGCTCCGAGACGAAGCGGAAGAGAGTATAGAGTGAAAAGTTGACAATTTGGCCGGTTAAAATGTATAACTCACCTGATTATATTGAATTTTTTTCAGATTGTGAACCATACCTGCTGCGTATGCAGCCTTTGTCTCAGGTGCCTATTAATAGATCGTATAAGCAGCAAAGAACCCCCGCTGCGGTTGAAGAAGGGGTTGCCGTGGATTCTGCGGCATAGTCGATAATTCAAGCGAGACACCGATCTTAGCTGGGGTATCTCCGGTCCATTGATATTAGACTATCCTCAGACAAGAGTGTTTCAAACACCCGAGAATAGGGTCCATATATCACCGTGGTAACCAAACCGCATGTGCGCATGGGAATAAGCAGGGTGTTAAGCCACGGGCCAAGCCCCCCGCAAGGCCCCCCTCTACCTCCCACGGCGGTCTAACTTTTTTCAAGCGTCAGCTGGGTGGTCTTGGCTTATCTCATCGGAATTTTTGGGTGTTTTCCTTTCCCCCACCCCCTAGCATTCCTTGTTACATCTATACTTTGAAACCTTTTAATACTTCAAAGACATCAAGGGGGGAATCCAAACAGGAGAAAGAACGCTTTGCTTTAATTTTTAATCACTCTATTTGTTTGCCCAAACAACTCAAATGGAACAAATCCGTGCTTATTTCCCTGTTGGCCTCGGCGTGGCACTGCCTAGCAATGACCCTCACCACACAGAACTCACGCACCCCATCAACTCAAAGCTCGAGTACTCGCTCCACGCTCGCGCGTTGGGCCGCCACGAGCACGAACGGTTGGGCAAGGGCCATGCGCTGGTGCCGCATTATCGCGAGCGCCAGATGTTTCCATACCGCAACTCATCCTCAATTCCAAATGGTTTGAATGAGCTGGCCGGTGTGGGGAGCGTCAGTCCTGATGATACACACGGCAGCAGTGGCCACACTTCGTACGACTTTACCCCCACAGAGCACCACTCGATGGGGATGGACCCGCACGAGAACAATGTCCCTGAGGTAATCCCGGGTCTCTCTACCGACTCCTCTTCACTCTCTGAGATGTCAGATTCTATTCTCTCGCCGATGTCACATCCTCTGGGGTCTCAACTTAATATATGGCACAATACCAACGACGCCCATCGCGTTAACAATAGCGCACCCTCCACCCCAAGCGCAAGAAGGAGCCCGGTGGGTCTCCCAGATATGAGTGCTGATGATACAATCGCTACACACAAGCTACAATATACCCGTAAAAAGCGATTGAGGCACCCGTCGTTGCTACGCACACCCCACACCGTCAGAACCGCTGACTGGGAAGACGCATTCAAGGCACAATGGGAACGGGGACTTAATGAACCAGAAGACGGTTTGCTGTTGCCCGGCCTCCCACAACTGCCTACAGTGCCCAGTAATGTATTATTGGTTGACAATGTCCCCTGCGACTCGTGGGGTCGTAAACAGTGCTCAGCACAAAAGGCCGCGTTACTATTGGCTGCATGCTGCTTGTTCCCTCCCTTTTGGTTTCTTGTAGGTGCCGGTTACGCCGACGGAATGGTCGGCGTCGTACCCCGGACTGGCAAAATCATCTCTTTTGCGTTGGGAACATCGACTCTGGTTGCTGCAGTTATTATTGCAGCAGTATTGGCTAGTGCTTGAGCTCTAATATTATGTGCCTAGCTAACATCTGACGGAACTTCTCACCCCGTTTCTTTCATAAACTCTCTCTCTTTATTTATTCTCCTGTAGCTTAATCATCGCTCATTATGGAGGCCCTTGAACTGGCCAAACAGTTTAATTTTGATGGTCAAGTAGTCTCGGGTACTGCTACAATCCAATTCCCCGAGGGTGCTCTTGAAGTCGAAAAGACCGAGCTAGGCTGGGAGACCCACCAGGGCTTGTTTGAAGACCCCGAGCTTGCTTTCCAACACTTTTCCCCGGCTTTTTCAAAACTATGGCAAAACTACATGATTAGCAAAATCAATGACAAGCTGAGCAATGGGTCAGTGGCCTAATTATTTCCATGCAAATGAGCACTCATGCATGTCCTCCTCAAGTGGTCCTTTTCCAAAGTTTTGAGGTTAGATACACATAAGGCTATTTGAAATTTGACTTTGCTCTCATGTAATTTATTCGCACTATTCTTAGCTCCTAATACTTGACCATCTAGATGTACTACTAAATCACCACTCATATTCCGGTACCTAGATGGGGTGCATGACAATGGTCAAACAGGTCACGCACACGATAATAGTCTGTATTAATGGGTATTAGCTTATTACTATCTAGTTATAAAGTTCAGAGGTCATGCAAGCACATTGCAAGTGCCCCAGCTAAGAAATCAGCCCTTGTAGTAGCCCTTCTGTTTCAAGATATCGAGAAGACCACTCTGCTGCCATCTACCATACACCAAGTCCAGGTAGTGCGGGTTGGTGCTGGGAGTACCAAGCTCCAGTGTAGTGGCCCGGGTAGCGTCTTGATAGCTGCTGCAACTAGCGGGAACATAGCCATCGAAAAACTTATAGACATGCACAAGAGCCTCAAGCACACCAAGAATACCGGTTCCACCATGCTCAAGAAGTCCAAGACGGTAATAGTCCACAGGGGTACCCTGTTTACAGTAGTAGTCCACCGTGCGGTCAACCTCTTTGATGGCCACGATTTCATCTTGGACACCCTGGTAAACCATCAATGGGATCTTGGGAGCAGCGTGAACACCCAGCCATTCCTTCTCAAGGGGTCCACTGACGCGGGTATCGCTCAGAATGGAATTACCAGTAACATCATTAGTATAAGACCAAATGTTCTCAAAGATATAGTTGATGAGGGTGGCAGCAATACAGCGTTTACCAAGGTAGTTGAAGCGCCATCTAATACCTGGGCGAATTCTCTCGTCAATGACTTGTTGGATGGAGGGATATTCAGTACCAAGTCCATAGATACCCGCAGCACCAAACCCAGAAAAGACACCACCGTTGATTGTAGTAATTACCTGAGTGATATTCACAACGAAACCTCCCACAAGAGCACCAACTACGTGGTCATTCAACTCAGGGGCATACGAATCAAGGCTTTCTGCTGCGTGGCCTGTTGCGATGGCACCACCAGAGTATCCCCACATGACAATCTTATCGTGACTGTTGGCATCGAGACCGATCTTCTCGCGTACATTCAAGAATGCCTTGATAGAGTCGAGGGTAGACTGACCCTCCTTGATACCACACGCGTAGGAGGAGTTTACTCCTTCGTGATCTGGCCAATTGACTGTGAAGCCGAGCAAGAGCAGGATATCAAAAGTTGGATCGGCAATACCAGTCACAATAGAGTAGGAAGGCGAGCACTGCAGACTCGCGGCATCCTCCCAGTTCTGGTATGATACAACCTTGCCGTTAGAAACATGAGGGAGCATGATGGTAGTAAGGTCGGCCTGAGGCCAGCCAAGAGTGCTAGTGGTACGGTATGTTACTTGGTAGGCCTTGTTCACAGAAGCCCAAATAGCGGAGACACCAACCTCACGAACGTCAATGACGTCGCCATTCTGCAAATCCGCATAGCGTGAGGGATCGGGGTGGTAAAAGGGATCCTGACGGGGATCAATTGGCTTGTCACCTTCTTGCCCAACCCATGCGGTGGGGTCAACTGGGTTCTCCAAAGACCAGGGCAAGATAGGCGTGAAGTCGAGCACGTAGAAGTTAGGGGTAGCAAATAGCTTGAGAAGCCAGGGCAGGATAGGTACAGAGAAAAGGTCTGAAATACCAGCAAGAGAGGCAAGAGGAATAGAGCTGCGGCCCTCCATGAAATTTTCTTGAAGATCATTGTCAATGAAGAGCCCAGTGGAGAGAAGGGCACGAACGTTTACCATGACATGATAGCAAGCGATACGCCAGTTTTATAGCGTAGTTCAATGCTAAAACTAGCCCATACCCCAGCAGAGATTGACGAAAAATGTACATATGCAGAAACAACCTCGCAATTTACCCCTACCCCTCCCTTGCCTATCAACTCAAATTCTTGAGCGGGTACGCAGAGGGTCAGACTTATACGCACTTGCCCACAAAAAATGCATAACTGAGTCCTTACATACAGACCAGATCCTCGTTAACTTTTGAAACCTGTGCTGCAAAACCTCACTCAGTCTCGCTAAGGCTACCTAAGGATACATAAGCACTGCAGGTATGATGTAGCATTATGCATATATACCGATATGGGTAAATATCGATGCGGAGTACATGCATCGAAATAATCACTTTATTGTTAAGAATTTAGCTCCTACTTGATGATCTGAACTTTCATATTAGGAATAAATCTAACTCGGCTCCAACAGCCGGCATAATTGCAGAGAGCCAAAATGCCTCTCCGCACTATTCAATGCCAGGCTCGAATTTCGAGCTTCAGTTTGAGATAGTGTCTATTATTTAACTAATTACGCGGAATTCTACCCTGAGTAAACTCAAACTGCCTACACCCGAGGTGGCCTGAACTGAGAGCTGTACATACCAAGAGTGATCACCGCACTATGCCGACGACGATCATAATCATCCTCGGTATTCAAAACACAGAGGTTTGGTGGGGTTTGCTCTGTGCTGGTACCACTTATAGGGCAGCGATATAATGGAGGGCAAAATATAGTTCCAACACTATGCCACATTGCTAAGAAAGGGACATTTCGCATGCTGAATAGTGTACACTCAGGCGTGTGTGCAGCTGTAGGCGCCTGACCACGGCATGCTATCGAAAGACGCGTGCAGGCTAACGCTGTCATGCTGTTACTATGCATACGCTGAGAAGCGGGTTAGCATGATGTACAACCTGTTTAGAATTGTAAATATAGAGCACTAGGCGATATAAACGGAAAAAAAACCAGCAGATTTATCGTTTACACTAGTTCAAGTATGTAGTGACTTCACAACCAAGGGACAAAGGATGCCAGAAGGCTTCTAGCAGACTAAGGTGCCCCTGCCGAGGCACGCCCCTTGCATACGACAGGGACATGCCATAGATCTTGATTTTTAGTTCTGAAACTACGGCACCAGTTGAATCAACTCTACGGATATCGTGACTTGCATTTCAAGACCCCCACCCCGAAGAAACGAGCGATCGGGTGAAGGTTCCCCCACCACACACAACCCAGGCACTATTATATTGCTAGCTGCATAAAAGGGATTATTATACTTTTATAAACATAAATACAGGGCGTACATCGAAGCCTCTTTTCTTACAATAGAGAGGTATAGTTGCCGGTGCTCTATGTGTTTTACTATATTTAGCTCATATGTAGATACTGGAATCTCGCTAAGGTGTTTATAAAAAGAACCCTACAGATATGTATGAATGTTGAGTGCTGATCATCTTGAAGGATTCCATGCCCTCAGCTCCGGTATACGATCGGTGCAGCCAAGTGAGCGGGTTGAGCATCTTGGTGTGCTGGTTTATGGGATCCATAGGTTTTATGGTCTAAAATTTCGGGTATGAGAGGTCCAGGTAACAAGAAACCAGCGAGAATATCGAAACATTTTGTTAGCCCTTGGGTTTGTAACTGCTCTGCAAAGTATCGCGTGCTCATATTCGCTCACGGACTCAACACGTGTATGTGTGATCAATTCTGAGCCAAAATAGCTCGATAAAAACAGCGTTTGCGATATGCAGGTGTAGATCAATGCCAATCCTGGTGCTGAGGGCAGGGGAGCGCTAATTAAGCGTGCATAACGCATAGTTCCCACAGACCACAAGCAGGTAATGGGTCGACGGTCTACATACAATCAAAATACTTTATACACCAGCTCAGCGGTCTCCACATTCGTTCCTAGGACTGGATTTTACCATATATCTCATTCACGGACACTACGGATATGACTATGTTAGCTGTATGCTTGAAATCTAGGCCTTAAAAGGTTAAAAATCAAAAGCAGTACTGATAATTACTCTATATACAGGCAGATTGGCATAGTGACAAGTATATTCCCCAAGAGCGAACTAGTGTGCCGGCGCAGGCGGCTGCTCTTTCAAGTCAGGCGATAGCCTTGACATATAGATCTATAATGTATATTGATAGGACTCTAAGAGAAAATGGATCTGGACTAGATTATTGCATCCATTTGGTTGGAGATACCACACGCGACGGGCATGCGGATACTGAATCGGCGGCCCCAAAACCCAGGGACCACTAGAGGGAATTCTAAAAGTGAGATATGAGAGCAGCTATAAAATAACAAGCCAAGAGAGAGGTATATATACTCAAATATGTTGCTGGTGCACATATCCTATATACATGCTGGTACTTCACTTAGTATGGCACTCATATAGGCAAAGCAGGAACTTCAAACTAGTAGTATGGTACTGACAAAGAAACAGAGGCTATAAACTACCTCAACCATCTAATAATTAAATAAAAGCAAACCAAAAGGGCAATGACACCCCCGTAAAACAGCCTCTTGTCCTGGTTCAAACGATGCTGCACTTTAGAAATTGTTTCGCTCGAGATACCCAGAGTCCCTGCGGCTTTGAGCATTGTTTTTTGTGTGCTACGCAGCATCTGGTTTTGCTCCGAGAGGTCTCCCAGCACTGCCCGTCCCTGGGCAATAAAGTCGTCCAATTGCTGAGAAGCGTACCCCAAGACATCTCCTTCACGAGCGAGACCTTGCTCTCTAGAAATGTCGGCTTTAGCGGTATCTGGGTTGGCATACGGGTTCTCTGCAGCAGTGGTACGGTGACGAAACAGCTCTTGACGATTGGCGGCAGCGAGAGACTCCTCACGCTTTGCACGGAGTTCTTTGAGCTGCTGACGTGCAGTTTGCAGATCCTCTCTAAAATCTGCGAGTCTTTGTTCACCCTTTTCCCGTTTCTCTGCCACCAGTTCATTAGCCACTGCCTGGGCATAGTTGTCAATAGTACGCTGAAAAGAACTCAGCGTAGCGCTGATTTGGCCTTGCAAGGCAGCAGGAGCATCCTCAGGAGCCTCTGCCAGTTTCTCCAGATCGCGTTTGAGCTGCTGGTTTTGCTTTACTGCGTGGTTAAACAGACTGCTCATGTAAGACTCAGTGCCACGAATGCCAAACAAAGTGGTGCGGATTGGAACCATCCCATGGAGGATGGGGCCCTGGATGGGGATAGCTAGTGGTATTTCGTCTATAGTCCCTTTTTTCAGCTAGATTGAAGAGCGTTTAGGCCAATCACGACGCGTCCATTTCAGTATGCATATAAGCGAGAATTAATGCATGAACCACAGGAGGTGTCAAAAAGTGCCAAGTTAAAGCTACGTGAAATAAAAGATCTCAGAAATAATTTTTTACAAGCAGCATTACAAGATTGCCCGAATCACAGGCAAGTGTGCAATGAGATTCATTATATGAATATATAGATTAACGGTAAGACTTCTGGTAACGGGCACGGGCACCGGGACCACCGAACTTCTTGGGCTCGCAACGACGGGAGTCGGCAATGAGCAAAGTACGGTCGTAGTCGACGAGCTGCTTCTTGAGCTGGTTCTTGGACTGCTCGTCAACGTGCTTTTGGTAGTAGGCAATAAGACCCTTGGCAATGGCCTGACGGATAGCGTAAAGCTGGGAGACGTGACCACCACCGGTAACAGTGATACGGATGTCGAGGTCAGCGTAGTAACCAGCACCAACAACCAAAAGGGGCTCGAAAACCTTCAAGCGGAGAACCTCAGGCTGGACGAGGGTGATGGGGACACCGTTAAGCTTCAAAAGACCCTTACCTTTAACAACGTGGGCAACGGCAGTGGCGGTCTTCTTCTTACCGAAGGTCTGGACGCTGGGCTTAGCGGATGCTTTAGTTTCCTCCGACATTGTGTGAGTTGATTTTGGCAGCAGTCAAAGAGTGGATATTGAGTCGGGGAGATGAGCAGCCCTAATGGCATTACATAATACCAACTCGACAGGAGTCTCTTTGCATGTTGGAGGCAACTAGTGCACAAATTCTCTGGTTATTTTGTTATTTCAGTATAATTGCAAATATACGGCTGCCATATAGACGCAGCTGTTCAAGTGGCAGCTTTATCTCAATCTGTCACGACTGAAATATTTCAGTGGCGATAGTGTGGCGCCTAATTTACAAGGGACGCGAGTGTTTAGCTCAATACTAGTGTATGAAAACAGCTAAAATAAAATAGTTTGGGAATCACTTAATAGAAACCATAAGGATTAAGTCTGACAATGCGCTATTAGAGCTATGCTACGAATAATTAACTTAGTCGAAGAGACCCATGCCCATGTCTTCATCAGACTCCTCTTCCTCCTCAGCGGGGGCAGCAGCCTCAGCGGCAGCGGCGTCACCACCAGCAGCGGCAGCAGGGGCGGAACCAGCGGCGGGGGCGGCACCGAAGCTGGCAAAGAGCTCCTTGAGGTTCTGGCCCTCAGTAGCCTGGGCGAAAACCTGGGCCCAGACAGGCTCAACAGTGAGGCCAGCGGCCTTGGTAAGAGCAATAAGCTTGTCGGCAGTGATCTCGATCTCGGCGTCGGCCAAGATGAGGCTAGCGTACGAAACGGCGGTCTCGGTGTTAGACATGATGGGAGATTAGCGTGAGTGGGTTTTTGGAGTGGTGTGCAAATTTCAGACCGTGGTTAGGGTAGGGCTGGTATTAGATAATATACAGAGAGAGGAAGACGATAATCGTTAGTCAGCGGGAGAACTGTAAATAAAAAAAAAAAAAAGAAGTCATGCAACCTTGTAAATAGAAAACACACATGAGATATATTATCTGCACCCCCCTGCAGGCCTTCGTGCAGATTGATTCCACACACCCACTTTGCTCACACCATCGCAGTATAACCTCAGTAATATGTGGTGGTGGGGTCAGCTTTTAAGAAAGCAGTTGCATCCATTGCAATTGAAGCGCTGGGTATCTGGTTCAGCCCTTCGACTTGAATCACCCTCATCAAGCACACCCGTGGTGCTGCGAGAGTACCAACAAGATTGCATCAATAACGTTCTTGCAGCACTAGATGAAATAAAGAAACCGGCCGTTTCATTGCCCACTGGTAGCGGCAAGACGGTGATATTCAGTACGCTCATCCCGCAGATCAAGCCTCAGCCGGGGCAAGGAAGTAAAACGTTGGTAGTGGTAAACCGCAAAGAAATCGCCCACCAAACAGTCCGCACACTCCAAAATTTAGCGCCAGAGCTCAGTGTTGGTGTGGAGATGGGGACATTCTCCTATAAAGACAAGAAAGATGTGGACGTGTGCGTTGCGTCTATCCACACAATTCACAAGGATGCGCGGCTTAAAGAGTTTGATCCGGCAGAATTCAAGCTCGTAATAGTGGACGAGGCACACCACAGTGCTGCCGATACGTACCACAAGACGCTTGCCCATTTTGGGATTGATAAAGATGACCCCAAAGTGTATTGCGTGGGAGTCTCTGCGACGTTTTTCCGTCAAGACCGCAAAGACTTGAAGATCTTTGACAAGATTGTTTATCATCGAGAACCAGAGGAAATGATGGAACAAGGGCATCTCTGCAATGTTCAAATCTCCAAATACGACTTTGACCTACCAGAAGACTACACCAACAAGAAGCAGAAAGATAATTTCCTGTTTAGTGAGACGGGACGCGATTTAGTGGTTAGTTTATGGAAAGAAAACAAGGAAAAATTCAAGTCTACTGTGGTTTTCTGTATCTCACGCGCGCACGTTGCTTTTATGCTGGAAGGCTTTCGACTGGCCGGCGTGAATGCCAACAGCTTGATGGGTGAGGATCGCCCTGAGAAGCGAGACAATACAATAGCGCAATTTAAAAATAGAGAGTTTCCGGTGCTCCTTAATTGCGCAATCCTTACGGAAGGCACCGATATTCCCTGTATCGACCAAATCATATTTGCTACACCACTCGGCGCTCCGGGCCTTGCAATGCAAATGATTGGTAGAGGTCTGCGACAGTACCCAGGCAAAGACAAGTGTAATATCATCATGTTTACTCCAATGATTAAATTCGACACCAGTGCGTCACTCTTGCCCAAGCTCAAGGGTCTCACAAACGTCGAGGCTAAAGAGTCGACTCTCGAAGACAAAGACTTGATAGCCGGCGCCGGTGGGATCCCTCGAATGAATCCGGATACGCCGACATCAGATAGCTCAATTGAAGGTTACTTTGAGGATACAAGCTCCAACCTAAAGAGCTTTCTTTTACCAACGAACCAGCGGTATGCCAACGACCCGGGCATTTTTGTCAAGTATGCCTGGACTAAGTTTAATAAAGCCCGCTACTTGTTTTTACCGCAATCAAATTATACCAGTCTGACTACGCTCAAGCTCGCGTTCAAAAAGAACGAGTGTATACTCTCTACAATCCGAAAATATCCCAGGACGAAGCCTAACCAGCGCGGCTTCAAGAATGCTGAGCTTTTTCGCAGTCAATCTATTACAGAAATAAGCGAGGCAGTGGACGCATTTCTCATGAGCAACTTCTTCAATGCTGTTAAAAGTGGATATTTCAGACCTTCGGCAGGATGGCGGCAGCAACCTGCCAGTGAAGCTCAACTAAAAACTCTGCGGAAATTCGGATTGGACAGAGTTTTACCATATTTGACAAAAGGTGAGGCCACCGCACTAATGGGGCTGAGAATCACCGCAGGGTTGACCCTCACTGATGAGAATGTAGACGAGAACCTGGGCATTTCTGCGCGTGTACCCGCTTACGATGACGACAATATAGACGAGTTTTGGTAATTAGGTATCACAGAAACTATGTAAATTATTCACTTGTTTATTCCAAGAACTTAAGAATCCTCTTTGGTCTCAGAAGCAGTGACATTAGCTTCAGCAGCAGGGCTGGCATCGTCTGCCTTTGCAGCCTCCTTTTGAGCCTTTGACTTCTTCTTTGACTTCTTCTTCTTCTTGGGCTTCTCCTCCTCCTTTTCTTTTTTATCGCCTCCGAACTTGTCTTGCCATTCAACAATCTTGGCCTTGTCAATGCGAGTAAACAGGTACTGAGCAGCACCGAGCTTGTGGCCACCCTCAATACCCAAGTCAAAGGTGTCAGGAATGAGACGAGCGGGCATCTGCAACTGTTCAAGAATCTTGGTGCTGGTTTCAGGCATGTATGGAGAGGCAACAGCACTCAAGATGTAAATCAAGCTAAGAGCAGAGCCAATGACCGCGGCGCACTTCTCGGGCTCAGTTTCAAGAAGGGTATTGTCCAGCTTGTTATCCTGGAGGTACTGGTTACCGCGAGAAGAGATTCTCATGACGATTTCAATACCTTCGCGGATTTCACAGTTCTCCATAGCAGTATTATATGCGGTCAATAGAGCATTAATGTCTTTTTCAAGTTCACTGAACGAATCCAAGCATGAGACGTCGTACTGAGGAACGACGCTGTCGTACTTGGCGATGGTGAATTTAACAACGCGGTTAACAAAGTTACCAAAATTGGCCAACAACTCAGAGTTGTTGCGAGTGACAAAATCGGCCCAAGAGAACTGGGTGTCGGCAGTCTCGGGGCGAGCGCAGGCAAGGTAGTAACGCCAGACACTGGGGGAGATGCCGATCTCCTGGGCGTTGTTACCAAACACACCGAGGTTACGGGACTTTGAGAATTTACCACCCTCGTATTGCAGGTACTCGGTAGTGCTAAGGTTGTTGAGCATGGTCCACGAGTCTTTGGTGGCGAGCTCAGTGGCAGGGAAAATTACCGTGTGGAAGGGCACGTTGTCCTTGCCCATAAACTGGTAAAGGCTGACGTTCTCTGGGTTCTGCCACCACTGTTTCCACTCGTCGGTGTAGCAAGCAGTGATACTGGGGTACCCAATAGGGGCATCAAACCACACATAAAGTACCTTGTCTTCGTAGCCTTCGACCGGTACGGGAACACCCCATTTGAGATCACGAGTGATTGCGCGAGGCTGCAGCCCGTTTTTGAGCCAAGTGTTGGTGATTGAGACCGCGTTTTTGGACCAGTCCTTCTCGTGAGCCTTGGCGTATTTCTCGACCTCTGGCTGCAACTTATCGAGTGAGATAAACAAGTGCTTGGTCTCGCGGCGCTCGGGCGTTGTGCCGTCAAGCTTACAGCGAGGGTTAACGAGCTCAAAGGCATCCAAAAGAGCACCGCAAGAGTCGCACTGGTCACCGCGAGCATCATCATACTGACACTTGGGGCAGACACCCTCAACAAATCTATCAGCAAGGTATCCTTCGTGCTTGGGGCAGTAAAGCTGCTCCATGGACTGCTCCTCGAGGAAGCCATTGTCCTTGACCTTCAAAAAGATCTCTTGAGCAATCTTTGTTTGCTGAGGGGTGGAGGTACGGCCAAAGTGATCAAATCCAATTTGGAACCAGTCGTACACCTGCTTGTGAACGTGGTGGTATTTTGTGCACAGCTCGAGCGGGCTAACACCCTCCTCAATAGCCTTGGTCTCGGTGGCAGTTCCATACTCATCAGTACCGCAAATGTAGAGCGAGTTGTAGCCGCGAGCCTTGGTGTAACGGGAGAAGAAATCAGCGGAGAGAGTGGATCCGATGATGTTACCCAAGTGAGGGACGTTGTTCACATAAGGAAGAGCAGAAGTGATGAGGATATTACGCTCCCCCTTCTTGGGGAGGATAGGGTGTTGAGGTTCCTTGTAAAGCTTGACATTAGCTTTGTGATTTTTGGATTTCTCAGCCTCAGGTTTAGCTTCAGGCTTGGCCTCAGACTTGACCTCAGAAGGTTCGGCTTTAGGCTCGGGAGCCTTGGTCTCTTTAGGCTCAGGTTCAGCAGTCTTGGGCTCAGACTCAGCCTTGGTCTCAACCTTAGGCTCAACCTTAGGCTCAACCTTTGGCTCAACCTTAGGCTCCTCGGTCTGTGCAGGCTTGGGTTCCTGTCTGGCAGCGCTAACGCTACGCGAAGACGGCACCTGAGCTACACCACCAGCACCGATCTTTTGCAAAGTGGAAATTGCCTGCTTGACTCTGGTGTTGCTCAATAAACGCTGGTACCACATGGTAAGCTCAAGCTCAGCGGCCAGGGCCATCTTACCCTTTGAGGCGACGAGCGAGTAAAAGTCGCCAAACAGATATGCGGCCTCAAACCCGGGCTGGGAAGGGTTGGGCAAGACAGGGACGAGTTTAGCGGCGGCGTCGCTATCAATACGCTTTTCGTCTTTTACAAAAGGCTGCAGCACGTCTTTGCTGAGGGTAAACACCTCCTCCAAGTCAGTTTTGGTTAGGGCAGAGAACACCGCCTCAGCGCCGACAGCGTCGCCCAAGGTGGGCTCGGCAACATCTGCGGCAGCGATTTCAATGTCACCGGCTAAGATTGCGCCAAATACCGTCTTGGCAGCGGCAGCCACGTCCAGTGGTGCAGTTGATTTTGGTACGTCAAGACGCATGAGTCAGTGTCAGCATTTCGCTGAAACAAAATATATGGATCCTGTCGCGTTTTGTTGGGCGTAACGGAAGGGAAAACACAAGGTCTTAGCCGCTGTTTTTGTTTAGAGTTTGAGTTTCAGATCTGTGCATTTAATGTGCGTTTCATCTAGCTAGTCTAACCTTAAAATAGTTTCACCGGTCTGGCACGTTCAAGTGTAAACAAGCAGGAGGTGGGGGCTGCAAGGGGTGGGTAGGCTCAGTGGGATAGCATTTTGACAACTGCCACGAACCTGAGATGCCCACAGTCAATGAGCTCCAACAGCAAATCAATGATATTCAAGTACAAATCAATCAAATAGAGTCGGAAATCTTGAGCGGAAACTGCACTCTGGCCAACCCAAGGGCAAGGCAGACGGAGCTAATGCAGCAACAACAAAGCCTAATGCAACAACAGGCCAATTGCAATAATGCTGGCAATGTACAATCACGGGCTACGGAGCCATGCCAGCCCAGCCCCCAACCAACTGGTATCAATAGACCTCCTCCACCAATTCCAACTACAACTTCGCAACAGCCGGCTTTTACACAACCAAAACAGTCGAATTCCAACAAAAGTTTGGGACTCTGCCTCTCTCATGAGATTGCACCCATCTCCTCATACACCAGCGAGATCAATAACGCTAGCCAGGTAACCAAGGTGCCAGCAGATCTTATCGGTGCAGTTATTTATAAAGAATCACAAGGAAACCCCAGCTTGGTTTCGGGTAAGCCGACCCCTGCACATCGCAATGCCGGTATAGCACTAGGGCTCATGCAGGTTGAGCCAAATACCAGCCCCGAAATTGAAAGTAAACATCCAGAAATTAATCAATTAGATGGTGCAGCATACGATATCATGCTTGGCGCGTGGAGACTGGCTGATTTGGCTCAGCAGTTTGAAGGATGGGACACCGTGCTAAGAGCATACAATTCAGGTGCTTGGGCACCCGTACTCAAGGATCCCAATGCGCCCATTACTACCGGTGATCCAAAATATGTCTACCTTGTGAATTGTTGGTGGGAACGGTTGAGTAATGGGAGAGAATTGCCACCAAGTATGAACCCAGACGCGTAGGCTATATACAAACTAGTATAAACTTACTTTGATGCTTGACGCAGTAGCTTTTTGACAGCATTGTGTGCTTGCGTGACACCCTTATGGGCGTTTTCAAGCTGTTTCTCAAGACGCGTGTGCTTCTCCACGCCTACCCAGATACTGGGGGCTGCATCGCCTACCAGGTCGGCATGGGGGATCTCGCCAGCCTTGAAAGAGTTTCCGTCATCAACATAAATACTGGCAGGGTAAACACCCGAGTTGACTTGGGCCTCAAGCGACTCGGAGGTGGCACCCCGCTCAGATTTTAATGGCTTGCGAGCACTCATGGTCGCGCTCTTGACAACATCAATGACACCTTGGAGGCTCTGGTCTCTCTCAAGGTACTTGTTGAGCTGTTTATTTAACTCTAGTTAGTATTGAAACTGTAATAAGAAACTCATTAATACACACTCTGTGAACTTGCCTTTCCTTTCATCAAATGTGCCAACAACTCCTGGGAGTTGCGGCTACTACTTGAATTCGTGGGGTTGATATTGCCAAACAACCCTGGTGGAGGTGTTGTTTGTGCCGGGGGTGAAGTGATTGAGGGTGCGGCCTGCTGCTGGGGCTGTGTAGGCTGCTGTTGTGGAGTATCTGGAAGCTTTGGCGACTGTGGTGCTTCCTCGAATATTTGAGTATCTTGGACTTTCTTGACTCTTGCATCCTCAATAGATGCAAGCCAAGTTGAGTGAGTCTTGAAATGTTCTAAACGGGTTTCTTGAGAGAGATTGAATGCAAAGTAGTGAGGAATATTACTGGTTGATGTGACATAGGGCGAGGAGAACTTGAAAGTTGGAAGATAAAAGTTCAGCTGCATATCTGACAGAGTGTCTGAGGCATTGGCATCATTGCCAGCGGATGCCGGTGCCGGGGATCCTAGCGACACGCCACTGCCATTGCCGCCAGCCAAGCTCTGACCGAGAGATGCACCGGCAGTACTCACTGCAGGTTTTCTCCACGCACTTGCTGTGGGCAGAGGTGCTGCGCTTACTGCGGGGATTTGTGGAATGGGGGTAGTGGCCTGGGTGAGACTTGGCAGCCCGGGTGGAACCACTGGGGGAGGGTTGCGGTGTTGCATTGCACTAAGATCTCTGCGAGTATAAGAGTCCGCGTCCTCACCGGGCTCATGTAAAAACATGCAATTGGGGTTGGGGCAGATTTGGCCTCGCAAGTAGCTGGAGCAGTACTTTGTAGTACCGTACGCTGCCCTCAGGTACTTGCCGTCGTTTAGTGAGCCATCGACGCAGTTGATGCAGCGGGCGGCGTCTTCCTTTTTGGCAAAAGTGACATAGACTCCCAGCCCCAAGTTGCCATTGGCGTTTGTGCGTTTATTAATGACGATTTTCTGGATTTTACCATACTGTCCGAAAAAGGCATCAGCCCGTAAGATGTTGTGCAAATCCTCGGTGGGGATATTTGGGTTGAGGCCGATAACATACACGAGGTTCTTTTGAATCACCCTCATACCGGCCAGGTGTTTTTTACTGGCCTCTTGGGGTGCAATATTCTGCTTATCTCGTTGGCGGCGCTCCTTCTCCCTCCGAGCCTGACGTGCGTGGTCCTTTTTGATATCCTCGGCGCTGATTTGCTTGTATTCGACGCTCTCATCGTCGTAAATCCGTCGACAGGCTGGACACCTGCCGTTCATCTCATTGCGGATGCTGTTGTAGCAAAACTGACATATTTGATAACCGCAAGGACAGGGCTTGAAGTTTTTATCGGAAATATCCATTTCCTCAATGCAGAGGGGACACAGGTCCTCATCATCATCGCTGTAGAAGTCTGCCATGGTTGTGGTAAGAGGTGGGGTTGGCTGGGTCTTAAAACATAACGGGGGTTGTGGCGGTGTAAAGCAGCTGCCGGTTTAAGTTTACGGGCAAGCTGGGGCTAAACCTAGATTAAGCGTTTTACATTTTTATAAATAATTTTCGCGGACCCAAGTCAGAGTTGCCGGTCAGACCTGGGTGCAGCTAGCCGTGGACTTTAGTAGTACTAGTCAATAGCTCACCAAATAGCTCACCAAATAGCTCAGTCAGTACCAGTCAGTACCAGTCAAGCTTACCAGAGCGAGTAGCTGCTAATCACAAAGCCTTGCACGTGCCTTTAGCACTTCAAACCCTCCCCCATTGACAAGTCGGTCATTAACCCTTCTCAGGGTGTCCTCCTTGAGATTGGATAGCCGTTGTGAATTTTCAATAACAATGCCGGTATCCGCATACTCTTTAGCCAGCACCTGGAGCTCAATTACTGCCCTGGTGAGCTCCACTACTTGGTGGTCATCGTCCATTGTTCTCGGGGCTCGTTCGAGTTTATCGAGCGTTACGACAAACGAGAGAAGCTGCTTAGCCTTGAACTCAACATCAGAAAGCTCTTTTTGCTTGAGCAGCTCTGCCCTTTTCCGTGACTGCTGGGTCTCCACTTGCCGGGCCATCTTGGAGATCTCGGCTTTGTACTGCAAAACCTCGAGCTTGACTGCTCCTAATGAGGTTTGGGCCTGTGCCAGATGCTTTTGACTGTTTATCAAGTCGTCATAGTTCTCGTTTACCGTCTCCTGGAGCTCTTTCTCAAGCCGCAGCTCCCAGTTGGATACAAGCTCCTTGAGGTCGGTGAGAGTTCGATATTGACAATGGTTTACCAAAAACTCCTCCACATTAAAATCGTCACTCTCAAAGTCTGATCTCGTGACTTCTTTTGGAGTAGGTAGTGTGTCCATGTCAGCTAGGGAGCTGGCACGACGGGTGTGGGTGGGGAGGTGAGCACCTGGATTTCTATGCAAGTTTAGATAAAATTTAGGGTGATTTTATAGATAGTTAGTGTATTTTTACAGTGACTCGATTTCCCGCTTCAGAGCCGTCAACTCTTGTTCTCGTTTTCTTAAATGCACTTTTAATGCCTCCACCTGCTCATCAATCATATCCACCTCCTCCTTGATGCTACTGAGATCCTCGTTTTTGGGCGGGTTGGCGAGCTGGTTTTGCTTGTACTCGAGCAACAATTGCAGTTCGCGTCGGACCATCGAGGACCCCCCCTGGCTTCCCTGTTTGGCCTGACCCTTTTCAGATTGTATGCGTTCAATTAGCGCCTCCAAGTCTGCCAGCTCACGCTTGAGCCGTACCTCCTCCCATTCCTGATCTTTTGTGGCTGAGAAATCTGTTTCTGTACCTGGTTTTGAATACTGACGCGACCCCAGCCCGAGACGGTCCATGTACGCGGCACCAAACGATTTCTTTTCGGGTTTAATCGGCTGGATTGTGGCCTGGCTTCCCTTGAGATCAAACCCGGGTGTTTCCTTGGAGAAAGTCGCTCTCAAACTGGCGGGCACTGACCGAGGAACCCGCACGCCATTGGATCTTTGATTAAGAATGTGTAAAAAGACAAGTGCCTGCTCCTTGTCGATCTTCTCGTCACTCCTGGGGTTCACAAGGTTCCACGCAGACGATATATCAGTCTCGGGGATGCCCAGCGTACCATACAGCTCGCTAAACGAGTCAAACCCGACCTTACCCCGGGGGTCACTGTTGGCCGAGTACATGCCCTCGTAGGTGCTGCGGTCTTGCGGGGACATGTACCAGTTGAAATCGCCGCGAAGTCGTAAATCTACATCATCGTCGTCAAGATAAGACGGCCGCTGCGGCTGAGAGTTGGAGAGATTGCCAGCAAGTGCCCCCGATGCCACGGCAAGATGGCGTTTGCTGGGCGGAATGAGGGACTCGGGCAACGTATCTGGAACACTGGAGATTTTGCCGTATTTAAGATCAAAAGTTAACCGCATAGCAACGCAAAACTCGTCAAAATCAACACTGCCGTCCTGATCAATGTCTGACAATTGCCATACTTTTGAGAGCTGCGAGTGGTCGAGCTCAGATTTGGAGAGCAGCGAGTACATGGCATCAGCCGATAAAAGCCCATTGCGTGGGCCTTGAGACTCGAATATTTGCTGGAAGCGAGCTTGTTCCTCTGGGTTCATGACGTGAGCAGTTGTCGGTATGAGATTGGTATTTGATACTGTCGGGTCTGGTGAAGTATTGTGGGGGAAATAATTTAGAGGGAGTGGCTAGTTTATGGTAAATGTGTTGATGTTCTGTGTTAACGAGGTGTATAGATAGTATCTGTTATCGCGAGCGATATATGGGATTTGAGGGTATAGTAGCGGCGTTTATGGTGAGTTCAAGGTGTATGATTGCTAGTGATGAAATATAATCTGCCTCTTTTTATGAAGTTTATCTGTATTTTTAGGAGTGGACCACTCGTGGACTTTACGCCACATATACGCCACCACTATCTCTTGAAATGAGGTACTGCTTACCTAACCAATTATAGGGCTCAGGGCTACAGGCACAACTCAACCCACTCAAACCCCCGGCAATTTGGAATTTCGTCAATGTCGTCATCCGCCATCAAATCCAAGGATCTCCGGAACTTCTCCAAGAGCGAGCTTGAGAACCAGCTCGAGGACCTCAAGAAGAACCTCATCACTCTTCGTGCCAAGAAGAACACCGTCAAGGCCGGTGAGATCAAGCGTGTCCGCAAGTCCATTGCCCGTGCCCTCACTGTCTCTAACCAGCGTGCTCGTGAGGCCGTCTTTGAGCTCTACAAGAACAAGAAGTACCTTCCCAAGGACTTGCGTGAGAAGAAGACCCGTGCTCTCCGTCGTGCTTTGACCAAGGAGGAGAAGAACGCAAAGACCCTCAAGGCCCAGAAGAAGGCCAGCGCTTTCCCCCAGCGTAAGTTTGCCATCAAGGCATAAAATAAATATATAATTAGCTTGCATTAGCGTTACGGAATGACAGCCAAGCCCTG
This sequence comes from Wickerhamiella cacticola, assembly GCA_030564425.1. Classification (NCBI taxonomy): domain Eukaryota; kingdom Fungi; phylum Ascomycota; class Dipodascomycetes; order Dipodascales; family Trichomonascaceae; genus Wickerhamiella; species Wickerhamiella cacticola. Next base: position 724,558 of record JAJLUX010000002.1, on the reverse strand, counting down.
AGGTGCTGGTAATGGTACCGCATGATGTCTTCTATATATTTAATTTCTTTATACCAAACAAGGTGCTCCATTATCAGGGCACCGCTAACGGGTCAGGAGTATACGCACCGCACTAGCGTAACTCCTCGTGCAGATACTAATGTCCCAAGTCAGAATGATTCAATACCAAAAAGGTGAGGCTCGACCGTGGTATTCTAGGATAGCAATGGGGCGATTTCATCAGAAGCGTGCATACACACTTACAATACCATTGTACGCCATCAATTGACTATTTCGTGTATCAATTTACTCGCAGTGAGAGCTAGTAGTTTTTCATCATGAGGTTCAGACCAACACTATGACCAGTACTTGTGTCCCACAACTCCGAGCATAAATTAAAGGGTAAAGACTCTATAAACTGTATACAGTACTAAAGCCCAACTAAATACATATAAAGATGTGAAGAGCAAATCATTAGAGAGCTCGAGGCTCGGCTGTGATGCTGAGGTTGGTTTCCGAGGGATAATGCAGGGTACGGAAATAATCTCAGTAAGGTTGAACATCGTTTTCTTTCAACCATTGCACATGGGCTCTTGCTTTCTTGCATGTCTCCTTCATGTCCTGAGCCGGTGCATGAACTGGCGTGTCTTGAGCGAGCCAGTCGCAGATTACATTCTGGAGCACTTTGAACATACGCAATTCCACGTCCTTATCGAAAACTTTCTTGACTTCGCTCATGTTTCCGAGGAACCGGCGGGGACGCCGAGCCAAGTTGGGGGTTTGGAATGTGGTCTCCTCTTGGTCTGTAAAGATAAAGAATGGGTCGAGCTTCATGGAGTTGGCATGGACGACATATCCCTTGACTTGCTCACCAGTGACGTCTTCCTTGAGAGCGTTGCGCTTGTAATCCATAATTGGGTCACGCTGAACCATCGCAGAGTGATGGTATCCAGCATTGTCGGGCTGGTAGTAACCCATCATAATGACATAGTCTTGAACCTGATAACCGGGGTCACCCAAAACTGCGGCTGCTGCCATCCATGTTTCTTTATCACCGAACCCATCGACGTCAGGGTCGATTGACAATAACCGGTAATAGTAGTCTTTACCATTGAGGTTATAGTATGCAGACAAGCACAGCGTCTCCCAGTGCCTGGTTTTGTTGAAGACCATCTGGCCAGCTTCAGAAGCGAGTGTGGCAGAAACGGTACCGGGGATCTTGGTCACCTCGAGGGCCGGGTTGATGAGGTCCTTATCAAACACGCCTGCCACATCGTAAAAGTCCGGGGTGGTGACTCTCAGCCAGTAATCGGGCCATGAAATGAACCCACGGTCGCGATATACTTCACTCTCAAACATATCGTTGATGGAATACATTGCAAACGAGTCGATATCGCTGAAATAGATTTCGGCAAACCGCGATCCCATGAGGGCCAGGGATTTTGAAGGGTACCCGGTAAAGTCGAATCGCTCGACCTCTGGTCCGAGCTCGTCCTCGAAAATCATACAGGTACAGTTGTATGCAGGCAAGATCTCTTCACAGTAGACGGGCTCGTACTCTGCTCTAGACATCCAGAGCTCAATTGGAAGGCCAGGGTGGTACTCGAGGTTGAAGCGGATACCCACGAGGGCATTGCCAAAGACCTTGCCTCCACCGGTCATGACAATTCCTCTACCAGACACTGCGTCTGGGTGGAGCTTGGGGATGCTCTCGACTACTTGCTTGTGCTGTTCACGCAGAGTCTTGCGCCACTCGTCTTGTACCAGGAGGTAGTCCTTGTAGAGCTCCACCGTCAATGGCGTGTTCTTGTCCTGGAACTTGTGCATGTCGTCGGCCATACGCAGATTCTGGTCGTGGAGAAGGGGGACGTTGCCGGCGCCCTTGGACGGGTGCAAGTACTTGATATCGTCCATGTACCGGTAGATGAGCTGGGTGAGGTTGCGGTCTGAAGCGAGGGAGTCGAGAGCGCCGTACCCCTTCCACAGCGTAGCAACTGGAGACCTTGAAATGTACGCAAGGTAAAGCGTCTCTAAAACGACAAGCGCCAAAAGCAAATGGTAGGTGATGTAGCGTGTAGAGGCCATTTTATCCAATTCAAATATTCAGTCAAAAGTGAGTGCGTGACTGTGCGTCTGTGGGCCAGCGGTGACAGGACAATAGAGAATGGGACGCAGAGGCGTGGGCGGTGATCTTTTATTACTCGCGCATATTCATGCAGGGTGATGAAAACTCTTGGCGCCTTGATTAGCGGGAAACCGCTCAGAGAGCAGGGGATGTTTTAAAAAGTGGTACATTTATCTAAAAAAACTTAAACTGGAATCCCGATTCAGGCACTCGACCCGCTTCTACTCGTATCGGTGACGGGTACAGATCAAGCACCACCTGCATGCGTAACAATTTTATTTTGTGCAATATCTGCATGGAGCCAAAGGGTCCAACGGGTTAGATAAGCGACTCACCCCCTTTGGAAAAGCCCGTCATTCCATTGGTAGAAAGGCACCCCAAAAGGAATGGAATTCGGACGATTAGATGCAGATACATACTCAAACCCAATAAATTTTCACCTCGATTCTAGCGAATCCCTGGACCTAACCGCTCCACATGTACTCTGGACTAATAACTGCACCGCAAGCTCACAATTATGGCAGCTGGAATTTATCGCTGCCAAGACGCGGATTTTCATCATCGATATATCTATACGAGGTCCCGGTAGAATTAAAGATACAATTGATTTAGTTGAGTCTCCCGCAGCCACTGCAACTAACCCGTGGTGGAACACCTCAGATAGAGGAGTCACCTTCTTACGCATTGCGACTTGGTTCAATAGAGAGGTTCTCCTTGCAGCAACGAATGAAGGGGATGTCTTTGTTTGGCGAACGCTGGCGCTGTCTCGGGGCGATAAAGGCCCATGGTTTCACTACAAATGCCAGGAGTCTGCATGGGGCTTGGACGTTCACCCCACCAAACCGTTGCTGGTATGCAGCGACAATTCCGGTAGGATAACGCTTTTAAAACTATCTACATCAAGAACCATCGAGGACCGACTCCAAACCGAGTATCTGGGTGGCAACATCCCCTGCGTTTGCTTCGTCAAAGACTACATTGCATACACTGTATTATCGCTAGATCTTTTAGTAGGATCGTTTGGATTAGTTGATTTGGACCTGAAAAGTATCTATGCTAATAAGATGCAGCAGGCAGGCTGGTGCATACGGCCCCTCGGCAAGGCCTTTATGCCTGTGCATAATGCAGTAGATTTATGTGGTAGCGAAAGTATGCCGCAGGAGTTCCAGCTTATAGAATGCAAAGACGCATGCGATGCAGGCTACATTCTTGGGGTTGTTCCGGACGATAGACTAGGGCTAAGGCAGCGATGGGTAGAGCCACAGACTTGGATCAAGGAACAGCAGGCTGAAATCAAGGAATGGATCAAACATGGACGCCGCAAGTCACTATACCCCAACGTTGAACAGCTCCAAGACGAGTACCTACTGGTAACCACATCAACCCATGGATTCCTGATCCAAGCCTCCTCAGGCCGGTGCCTTGCATCAGCTGAGCGAGCACTGCTACCTCCCGGGGCTGTTCCTAGCGAGGAGTTTTGTGGGCTGGCATACTCAATTATTGAAGTGATCGAGCCATTGCATATCGCAATCCTGGTCTCTCGCGCAGCCACTGTAGTAGTGCTGCGGTTCACTGAGCGGCACAATACCAAGGCGTTTCGCCAAGAGCTAGTGCTGTGTGACTTTCCAGACTTTATTGTTGGCATAAGCAGCTGTCCTGCCCGTGCACATGACTTTGAGTATGATCTTCGGCATGTGGACTTTTCAACCGAAAGCGAGTGGCCAAGGGATGTGCCGGATAAAACACTAGGGGACGTGGGCACGTACCTGGTAAGATTGCATACTAAAGATGGTAAGGTGGAAGCATTTTTAGTGAGTTCATAGTACTAAGTAACTTATTTTAACGCGTAACGACTCTGGAAAATAGAGCAAAATGCACACAGAGGCCCAGGAGGTCCCTCTTGAAAGCTCCCAGAAATGCCCGCATGATATCTGCAATTGCATGGGGCATTTCAGCTTATTCCCGCCTCTACAGCCAGCTAGCATATGGGGTCACACCAGCTAAACAAAATTGAAAAGGGGGGAACCACATTTTTTTTAAATAACAACATCAAACTTTTCTTGTTTGACGTACCCACCTCTCATACTGGCAATGACTTCTCTGGCAAAGCCTGAGCTTGAAGTTTGGAGGGAGGCAGCTGCGTCCTTATTGAGGGGGTCGTTTTGGTTGGGCTCTAAAAATAGAAATTGGATACCAACGACAATAGCGTGCACATTGAGGATTGGCTTCCAGTCCTCGCGCAGGATGTTTAGGCATACGTTTCCCTGCAGGTCGATGTTGGGGTGGTATATTTTCTCGAGGCAGCGGACTTTGGGGGGCTCGATGGGGTAGTTTGCATTGAAGATAAACTCAAATGTGAATCTGCCACCGCGGTAGAACCCTTCGTCTGGTCGAAGAATGAGTTTAAAGTGCATAAAGTCCTCTTTATTAGGGAACTCGAGCCGCATTGTGTTTGGCAGCGTACAGTCTGATATATCTTTTTGGACCCGCAGCTGGGCACTGGTTATTTTTTTACCATCTTTGCCTGCTGCTTTTTCTTGGTCTGCTTGTGCCTTGAGTTGCCGTAGTTTGAGCATTGTCAGCTAGAGACGAGGGAGAGTTTGTATTATCATAACCCAAGGGGGTATGGTTCTAGCCACAACCTGAAAAACAAGTGACAAACTAAGACGAATTAAACAATGGAAGTATCTAGATACATCCGGATTATATACTTTTCCGCTACTGACATGCAGGGACTATATTTAGTAGTGAACCTCCCAATAGCTGGGGGAAAAGCAATAGTTACTCATGCCGCCTAAACCGCAGCCAGAAAAGGGCAATCGCAGGCCTCAGTACAAAAAGAGCCAACGCCGCAAGGAATTGGACGAGCTCAAGCGCAGGTTCCCCGTGGAACCCCAAGATGCCGAGACATTCAAACTAGTGCTCACCCCGAGCGATCCCGACTTTATCCTTCCGATCGCTGCCTTGGATTTTGATCTAATTGTTCCTGCTCATTACCCACACTCGGGAACCCTGAAAATTGCCGTCAAAAACTCGGATATCCCGAGAGGATACGCACTCAACGTGGAAGACGGGTTCCGCAAGTTTCAGGGAACTTTGACCGACAGAGTCAAGGAGCTAGACAAAGAGCTCGAGTCGTTGCTCACTCTGCCTCCTCAAAGCACAATCAAGATTGTTAAAGTACACAAGGGACGGGGTGGGCGCCCGCTCTTCACTGATCACCAGCTACCCCAGGTACCGGCTAGTCCCCATGCAGAGAGCAACTCAGAGAGCGATGCCGATAGCGTCTATCTGAGCGGATCTCAAGACAGCGACCAAGACTCTGAGAGCGGCTCTGAGAGCGAGTCTGATGATGATACCGATATTGGGGGCCAAGTATCCAGTTCTCACGCAGGCCCCAAGCCGCGCGGCACAGAACTTGTTCTCAACCTCCAGCTGGTCAATATCTCGCTTTTGGAAATCCAATCACTAAATGTTCTTCTAAAGTGCGGTCGCTGCAAGACCCAGAACGAGTTCTTCAATATGAACTCCCCTCCATATGGCGACGAAGCGCGTTCACGTTCAGTATCCTGTGAAAAGTGTAGCTTGCCGCTTGCAGTTGGGTTCCGTAAAGAGTACATCCACAATTTCTCAAACTGTGGAGGGTTCTTGGACGTGGCTGGCGGTACTCTGAGCGATATGCTGCCTTCATCATTTGTAGGCATGTGCGAAGAGTGTAACGAGTCTACGTTCCCGTTCAAACTGGTAGACTTTGGCAAGACCACTACTCAAGTATGCCGCAAGTGTCACACAAAACAATCAATGACCATTGAGAGTTTCCGGTTCGATATCATCTCCACCGACACTGCTGTAGTTGACAAGTCTGTAAAGGCCAACCAGCCCGAGAAGCTCAAAATCAAAGGCGGAGAGCCGCTTCCCGATGATGGTGTCTGCAAACATTACCGCAAATCTCAGCGGTGGTTCCGGTTTGGATGCTGCAAACGCGTATTCCCTTGCGACCGTTGTCATAATGAAGAAACAGGACACATTGCTGATCCTGCCACTCGCATGATCTGTGGTAAATGCGCCAAGGAGCAGCATTTCACCCCCGAGTGTCGGTACTGCCACCACACTTTTACTAGTAGAAGGACTGGTTTCTGGGAAGGCGGAAAGGGTACTCGTGATCCCAAGAAAATGAGTCGCAAAGATCCCAGAAAGTACAAGCGACGCAACAAACCTAAAAAATAGACTATGGACTAGTCCAGGCCGCCACAGAGGCCGTTTTGGTTATTTATTTATCACTGTATATACTAAAATGCATTGCAACCAAATCTAGAATTTACGAGCCCACAAGGAGCTAAACAGGGTAAAGAGCTAAATCTCTATATACGATAACCTCTCTACCTAATTTAGTTGAAGGCCTTGACGACATCCTCAGCAACGGGAGTGGCACTGGCAGGGTTAGCACCAGTGAAAATACGGCCATCGCTAACGGTGAAAGCGCCGAAAGCCTCAGGAGGCTCGACCCACTGGACATTGACAGCGTCGAGGATCTCCTTGACACGCTTCTTGTTGGTGCGCTTGAGAGTATCGTCGAGCTTCATGATGGTCTCACCGCAGTCGGGGAAGCCAGTAACCTTCTTGCCCTCGACAATGCACTTGCCGTTCTCCTTTACAAACGCGAGGATCAAAGGACCGTGGCAGACAGCGGAAACAAGACCCTCTTGCGCGTAAACATCGGCAAAGAGCTGGTAGAGACCAGGGGTGTGGCCATCAAAGTCAAAGATGGTACCGTGTCCACCAGCGGCGAAAACAACACCGAAATCCTTGGCAGAGACGTCCTTGGCGGCCTTGATTTCAGAGGTGAACTTGCTAAAGGGGTGGCTAGCGTCTTTCAAGACAGCACGCTCCTCTTCACTAGTGAAAGCCTCGGAGATGGAGTTCTCATCCCAGCCAAAAGAGCCATTCTCGCTAACGAGCTGAACATTGAAGCCAGCCTTGGAAAAGACGACCCAGGGGTGGTAGACTTCAGAGAAGAAAGCACCGGTTTTGACGCCATTGTCGTAGAAGGGGCCGTTGTAGTCGGTGACAGCGATAGCAACAGTCTTGGGAAGAGTCATTACTGAAGGTAACTATGGATGGGGTGTCGACCTATAAGAGGGACCCTTGCCTTAGGAGCTCGCTAATGCAAGGCTCTGCCGTTGGCTGATATTCTGGGGTTGGCTCTATTGTGTAAAAGAGCGGTTGGAAAAGCAAAGTGTGGCATTTAGTGGGGTAAATAGAGTTTATCTAGCAAGCGAAAATAGAAAAAGCCGGTGTCAAAGTGCAGTCCCAAAAATTGGTGGCCTAGACCCTACTACTACTGATAGGGAGGATTATGCAAGTATTAGAAATACACCTGGAAATCCAACGCCACAACAAACCAATCTCGCGCAACCAGAACTTTCCAAGTCCATAGTCAAACCGACTCAGTGTTTATTAAAATGAAGGTACCTGGGGAGCTCAGAGCAGTCCCCTCAATTAGCTATTTAAACTCAACTAACTAGATTGATCGGGGGCACCCCTGGCATGTCGGACCGAGGTCCATGGGGCTATCAGTACATGGTAAAGGCACTCTCCCACTCGTTCTGACATATGAGTAGTGCATGGAAGATCCTGGCGTTGATTTTCGCCCTGATCAACTACAAAGTCGTTCCTCTTAATTTCCACTTGCGATTCTACAAGATATGTGCCTACCACCTGTACTGGAACAAGAAGCCGTGCAAGAACCTCTATGAGCCCGGTGTCTACACAACATTTTGCCCTCTTTTAGAGATGGATTTCAACTTGCACAAGTCCAATTCGACCTATTTCTCTGATATGGACATGAGCCGTACCGTACTCATGTCCAAGGTGTTTGGCAAGTTTTACCGGGAATACAAGGACCCTAGCGTCAAGCTGGCCAACCATGAATGGGTATATACTCCCTTGGGGTCGGTGAGTATGGTTTTCCGTAAAGAAATCAAGGCCTACGTCAAGTACGATGTTGTTTCGCAGGTGTTTGGCTGGAACGACAAGTGGCTCTATGTGGTGACCAAGTTTGTGCGCAACGGCCAATTGCACGCGTACGGGTTGGCCAAATACGTCTTCAAGGTCCGCCGCAAGACTGTGCCTCCTGCTGCCGCCATTGAGTTTTGCGGTTTAATGACCCCCGAGGCCAAAGCCCGCAACGACGAGGTTAGAAAGTATGTTGATGATGCGTTAGAGTTAGAGCAGATTGAACATCTAATCTGATAGAGATTTATAGTTATTATTTTAATATTAAATGCGGGGTGGGGGGGAAGGTTAGCGGCCTCCCTGCAAGATACTTTTCAATTGGTCTACTGTAAACGATTCGTGCGGGCAGTTGAGGTACACGCCAGAAAGCGTGCCATCCTGGCATTTGAACACCTCAATAGTATTGGGAACGCTTGCCTCTTCTGTCGGGCCATCAATATCTGCAATCAGCTGGCCATGGAGTAGTCCAACATTGTAGCTGGTGGTTGCCAGAGAAGGAGGTAGCTCGAGCTTGCGCTGGGGATCAGGTTTGGGCAGTGTAGCACCGGTTTTCTCATCCAGATAAAAGTCTGGCAGTTTGGTGTCTTGAAGAGCGGCCACTAGTGCGGCCCAGCATGCATCGGTACAGGGACCAGTTCGACTGAGGACCTGGATATCTGCTCTGAGTGCGAGTTCTTTGCACGATTCAGTAACCTGGTCGCTGACATCGATCTTGAAATTTGATTGGGGGATTTTTGCGGCTTGGATCTGCGCATCGAGCATGGCACTCAGGCACATCTCTTCGGGGGTAGGCACGCCTACGCGGCCCATTCTGTGGATTTTGACGTTGGGGTAGACGCCTCCCTCGTTTACAAAATCGGTGAGGCCGCCTAGAATGCCGCAGATAACCGTGCAATCGCCGACCTTGACGACTGCCGAGCCAAGAGCATTGATTGCCTTATCGCCGGTCTGGACTTGTATAGGACGGAACTCGTCGAGCTTACGGCCAGTAGGACGCACACCGGCCTCAAGGTGCCGCTCCATATACTGCTGAGGGTCGAGCCTCGCAAATACCTGTGGGGGAAAAGTTCGACTGGTCATGCTGAGTACACAGAGAGCTTAGCTTTTGAGATGTGGGAAAAACGCCCAGGAGCCTACAAGTTAGTTCTATATACAATTCTAGATAAATTTAAAATTTTGCTCTAAGACCGGAGACTCTTGACGAAATCAGCACTGAGAACGTCCCAGGCCTCCATGTACTTTTTGATACAGTCGTTTGTACATTTCTGCTCACTGCCGGTAACAGCAGGTCCCGGGTTGGGGAAACACAGGTTAAAACAGTGTTTGGTCATTGTCTAGTTAGCACTGGTCCGGGGAGTGGGCAATTCCAGCACCCAGGGGGGCAGCCTTTGGCAGATTGTGCCGGCCGAGCCCAGGCTCATCTACTTACATTTACCAATGAAGAAACATCCGCCAAAGCAATCTCTTCAGCCGCTTGTTTCTTCAATGTATCAAGATCTTGCCGTTTCTCTTTGCCGAAAAATGCCATCTTTTGGGAGAGATCAAGGATTATCTGATTTATATGATAACTATTGTTGGAAGCATCAATTACGATCTCGTTACCACCACTAAAGTAGTGCCCAACGGTGGAGAAACCGTTCACGCAATAGGATTCGAGACCCATCACGGCGGTAAAGGTGCAAACACTGCCCTTGCGGTTGCAAAATTGTCCCCTAAAGGCACAAAAGTGAGAATGGTCGGCAAAGTAGGCCAAGACGAGTTTGGTAAACAGCTTATTGATGGTTTACAGAGTGTTGGCGTCGATACTACTACCGTGCAACAGGTTCAGGAGCGCACTGGCGTGGCTACGATTCTTGTCGAGACTAGTGGTGAAAACCGGATCCTCGTGTATTCGGGGGCCAATGGCAAAGTAACCGCCGAGGATGTCTCGCCAGAAATCTACAATGAATCCCAGTTTTTGATCTTCCAAAACGAAATCCCCGTGGAGACTACTTTTGCGGTGCTCAAGCAGGCCGCCAGCCACAAGGTGAAAACAGTCTACAACCCGTCCCCCATTCTGGATCTGGACGCTGAAATCTGGAAACTCGTGGATTACTTGTTTGTGAACGCCGGCGAGGCCTCTACAATTGCCCAAATTCCTGAAATCACCTCAAAGGAGCAAGCCTACGACGCTCTCGATAAGCTCCAGGCTCTGGGCGCCAAAAATGTTGTGATTACTCTCGGAGCAGAGGGCGCAGTATATGCCACCACTGAAAAGGGATTCGTCCCTTCCGTTAAGGTCGACAAGGTGGTCGATACTACCGGTGCGGGCGATACCTTTTTGGCCGCCACCGTTTCGCAATTATCTCAGGGTAAACATATCAGCGAGGCACTTGAATTTGCATCAAAAGCATCGGCTATCGTTGTGACTCGTCCTGGTGCTGCCTCTAGCGTTCCTTACCTTGACGAAGTCAACTAGACCCCCCACCCTGTTCATGTACTGAATATAGCATAACTATCAACAATAATATATATAAATTGAAATGATCCGCTTGAATCCTACGCAGACATTTCGTAGGTACTGCTGTCTGGGCTGACAGGCTCGACTTCTTCATCTTCTTCATCCCGGTTCTTGTCAAGGAACGTCGTACCATTACTCCACAGCCCTTGACCAGTCTCTGACCCGCCAAGACGGTTTCCTTGGCCTTCGTACCGCGGTGGAGATTCCGGCTGAGGGTTGTATGGAGCTCTGGCTGCTGCTTCAATTGCTGCTTGGTGTTTGGCACTGACTTGTTGCCTCAACTCACGACGAGTCGAGTCAAGAGCTCTATTGAGTACCTCATTGAAATCATCATGAGTACCAGAATCAGGTCTGCGGCGACGATAAAATAGCAAGTACGCGGCGCCATTCACAGAATCCTCGGGATCAGCACTTGAGACGCTCGAGTCATTAAAGTAGAACCACTCTCCCGAAATGGGGTTCTTGGCAAACGCAGTGTAATGGCCACCACCTAATCCGCCAAAGTGATTGTCCACGGCAATCAAGTCATAAATGTGTGTCTCACCATTGGCTCCCAATACTCTCTTGGTCATATCCAAGCCTTCAATGGGGAAGTCCACCACGTCATTGATCTTGTCTCGTGACGAATGAATGTCGCGGAAGCGCTTGAGATGGATCGTGAATATCTCGGGCAGTTTCCAGAGCTCAATCTGCTTTGTTGCCTGGCGAAACTCCTTACATTTCGAGCAGTACCACAGGTCATTTTCCCCCAACACTTCGGGCTTTGAGAATAGGTCAAAGCAGTCGTCTAAAGAGAGTGACTTGGTAGCGTTGAGCTGCTCTTTGATTTCCGTAGCTATAGGGTTCTCAACAACCTTGGGTTCTTCTGCAACGAGCTCTGCGTCAAAGTCGCAAACAATGAGATCGTACGGGCCAAATAGAGGCCCCTCTGGTTCTGGGGTGGAGACCATTTCAAATGGTTCTGTGCAAGAAGCAGGGGAGCTACACTCTGGGTCTGAGTTGAATTGTTGATCCTCAGTTGATCCCTCTGTGCTGGCTTCCTGCGGGTTTGTGTCTGGCTCCATTGACTGGAGACGATGCATATAAATCATGGACTCGTGGGGTGAAGTGCGTGTCTGCTTTGAGATCTTGAATGGCACATCGGTCTTGACCCGTTTCTTGATATTGGCTCTGATATCTTCGAGCGTGTCTTTCTCAGAGACGTGCAGCATGAGGGGTACACCAAAGAAATGGGAATGGTTGCGGCTCAAAACCGTTAGCGATCGGTCGGTTACCTCATACACGGCCAAAACATCCTCTGCGCCGATTTTGTCACCCAAAGTGTCATTGTCGCTAAACCATTGCCAAATCTTATTGCCGTGAATTTCAGCCACTTCGAGATCGCAGTCGCGGCCAGTTATCTGACGTACTTGGGCTTTGAGTTGTGCAATTGAGGAGTGGGTCTGCAGGGCGACTTCGAATTGCAGTGTTTCTCCATCGGCTCCATAGTAATAAATAGTGTGTACCCAAGAGGTGAGATTAGGAAAGGGGAGTGTGAGGTCACCGAATGGGTCAAAGGTGATACTAACGCGATCACACTGTGGGCACACGAGTGTGCTTTTATAGAGACCGGTGAAAAGGTCAAGGATCATGCTATCATTGCGCTTTCTGTGAAGTTCCCAGCAATTAGATGCGAGCTGTGCCACTGCCTCAGGGTCACCGATTTTATCATCCGGTAGTTCTGGTTTCTCGGTGGCAGGCTTTTGTTTGATGCGATTGAGGTCTTCATGGAGAGCATCCAGCAAAAACGCAGTGAACTCTTGTGAGTCCTGTTGCAGGTAGCCAGCAAAGCCCCGGTTGAATCTACCCATTGTAGTCTTGAACTGCGACGGAGAAAAGCTTGAGCCCTGACCAGTATACAGAGCTTTGATTAATGCAGCAAATGCTTCAGCAACCACACCTCCATACCCGATGGGGTTGTCAGTGTTGATGTCCTGCTTGTACCTGCTGCTGATAAAGTATTCCACCAGCTGAGGGATATGGACTAGGCACTGGAGCGAGGAGTTCATATAGCACGAGTTGCCCAAGTTTGAGAGGCCCATTGTGCCTGTAGCCTTGAACTCGGCAATCACCACGCGGTCCTCGTTGCCCAGGTCCTTGGCTTTGGCAGTGGGGTCCAGGGGAGCAACATCGTAATAATCCAGTGAAGTGATCTGCGACGAAGCAACTGGTCCATAGTACAGGTCCAAGGGCTGGATTTCAGGGCACAAATCAGTGATCAGGGCGTCAGGGTCTGCGACGATATCCTCGCGAGGGGGCCCGTTCACCACACAAAACCTCACCAGGACATCTGTGTACCAGTTATTGAGCAAATCGGCTGATTTTTGTGTGAGTTTGACTGCTTCATGAGTCGGTGCTGGGGGCGCATGCATGGCAGTAGTGCGGGATTGATCTTTAAACTCCTCGAACCAGGCCTTGTCGAATTCCACGGTACGATCCTCATCATTAGCATTTTTCTCAATGTCTAGGATCTCCTGGATCCGTTTGGATTCAATTGATTCATTATCCATGGAACTGAATCGACGTTTTGCGGGTTTAGATTCCATGTAAGCGAGCCCAGAGTCGAGCTTGGGGTTGTGAAAACCATGGACCCTGGGGCGATTGCGATAAATTAATTACATGCATCAAGAATTAATTGTAAGAATATTAGCCCTGTAAACATAGTGCGGATTTAGACCAGATTTGCCTTTTCAGGAACCGTAATTCACAGTGCAGTACAGCACGCGTTTCAGGCACAGCTTTAACAATTTCCCCGGCTATACAACTATTTATAAAACATATATCGTTGAATCAACAGGAAATTCGCAGCTACACGTATGCCTATGCGAACTCTAATGCAGGAACTTGGGGACCTGCTCGAAACAAGCCAAAGAAACCAAATCCAATGCCTTCCGAATTCCCAAATCCAGTTCCAAAATAGCCTTTTCCTCGACCTTTGAAACACCTAGCGGTGGTTTTGTTTGCAACTCTATATTTTGTGAGTTTGGTTTCACAAAATTCATGGAATATAAAAAGGTATCTGAGGAGCTCAATTAGTACCACCACTCTCTTTCTCAATGCAATTCAACACTCTTTTCATCGCTCTTTTCGCTCACGCCTACGCCGCTCCCGCTCTCGAGCAGCGCCAGGTCGATACCCACACCCAGGGCAACTCTTTTCTCCAGGGTGCTCACGACTCTATGGTCAACGCTCAGCAGGTCCAGGATACCTTGAACAACCAGCTCAAGGCTAACGGTGCCCACGCCAATGCTGATCGTATGGTCGCCTACATCACTGGTGCCGATAGCCAGATCGACAATGCTATCGCCACTGTGTCTCGTGCCATGGCTCCCTTTACCGGCGGCCTCTCTATGGCCATTGGCAACGCTTTGCTCGGCCCCTTTGTCCAGGCTGTTACCAACGGTGCTGAAGTCATGCTGGCTCAGAGCATTGGTGGTATCGAGGACCGCGTTCAGGCTGAGCACGTTGCCCGTCTTACCGGCGATTACTCGCGCCTCGCTGCTCTTGCCGTCAAGAACAATGTTCCTGCCGATAAGTTGATTAACCTCAACAAGCAGCTTGTAAACTCCTTGCCCAAGAACTTCAAGCGCCAGGTTGACAACCACGGCCAGGGCAATGCTTTTCTCCAGGGCGCCCATGACTCTATGGTCAACGCTGCTCAGGTTCAGGACACTTTGAACAACCAAATGAGAGCCAACAACGCTCACGCCAACGCCGACCGCATGGTTGCCTACATTACTGGTGCCGACTCTCAAATTGATAACAGCATTGCTACTGTGTCTCGTGCTCTTGCACCCTTTACTGGTGGTCTCTCTACTGCTATCGGCAATGTATTGCTTGGTCCCTTTGTCCAAGCCGTCACCAATGGCGCTGAGGTTATGCTCGCTCAGGCTGTTGGCGGTATGGAGGACCGTGCCCAGGCCCAGATGATTGCCCGTCTTACCGGAAACTACTCTCGTCTTGCTGCCCTTGCAGTTAAGAACAACGTGCCTGCTGATAAGCTCATTAACCTCAACAAGCAGCTCGTCAACTCTTTGCCCAAGGATTTGCAAAAGTAAGGCTCTGTGTGCCCCCACGCTCTCCCACTCTTTTTAAAGGTAATATTAGTTACTGAGAGTACTTATATACTAAAAATTCTGGTCTTCTCCAGCAATAATGACAGTATTGATTTTAAGAACCATGCGAGCCAGCTGAGTAGCCAACAGGAACTGCTGGCGCTTGCCAATGAGGGGGTCGATAACAAACAAACTCTTCATATCGTTTGTGTTGTTACCCAAGCAGTCGATACCAAGGTTTGAAGACTTCTCTGAGATTTGCTTGGCCTTGACTGCAGACAATGCCTCGATAGATTCGAGACCAGAGTTTTCGGCCAATGTGAGAGGGACGGTATCGAGGGCGTTTGAGAATGCACGGAAAGCGTACTGATCGATTCCTTTGTGGCGGTTGGCTTCTTCGGAAACAGCCAAAGAGCAGGCAATCTCAGCGGCACCACCACCGTACACAACACGGTTATCGCGAACCAAGTTGCGCACAACGCAAAGGGCATCGTGGAGGGCGCGCTTGCCTTCCTCAATGACCATATCGTTGGAACCGCGGACCAAGACCGAGACAGTTTTGGGGTTAGCGCACTCTTCGACGACGACCATACGCTCCTGGGTAGTACCGTACTCAATGACTTTGACGCTACCAGCGTGACCCAGCTTGTCGCTGCTCAAGTCCTCAAAGCGGGGCACAATGCGACCCTGAGTAGCCATTGCCAGCAACTCGATTTCAGGGCCACCGACCCAACGAAGGGCGGGAAGGTTATTTTGCAGTAAAAGGTGGTTGGCCTCATCGTCGAATCCCCATTGGCAGACGACCAGGTTTGCTCCTGATTCCTTGACTTGGTCCACCATTTTAACAAAAGTTTCTTGCTCGTACTCTTGGAGTTTGCGGAATTCCTCGACACTGGAGATATCGAGCTTGTGCTTGGTTTTGGGTTTAGGGGGCTCAAAGGGGCAAGTGAGGATAGCGATCTTGGCGTCCTTGACCTCGCGAGGCATTTGAGGGTGGGAGAACTCCTTGTCGACGATAACACCGTGAACGAGGATCGAGTCAGACAGGGTACCACCGGTCTTGCCCGAGACCTTGATGAGATCAAAGTCGACATCGGCACGTTTCTGGTCGGCAACTGTGAGCACTGCGTCCACTGCGATCTGAGCAAACTTGTCTTTGCAGTCTGAGACGACTTTGGAGCCCAAGGAGGTACGCGCAGAACGCAAAAGGTTCTCGTTGCGGTCGTCGAGCGGCACGGTATCGGCGATCTCCTCGAGTTTCTTGACCGCTACTTGGCACGCGTCGTCGAACCCGTTGGCAATACGGATGGGATGGATACCACGGTCGATGAGATCCTGTGCCTGCTCCAAGAGTGCGCACGCGAGCACGACAACACCGGTGGTGCCGTCACCAATCTCGTCATCCTGAGACTTTGAGAGCTGGACAAGCAGCTTGGCAATCTCGTCGGAGATTTGCATCTGGCCAAGGATAGTGGCACCGTCGTTGGTGACGGTGATGTCTCCATCCTGAGAAATAAGGATCTTGTCCATTCCTCGCGGGCCCAGCGATGTGCGCACAATTGAGGCCACTGACTTAGCGGCGAGGATGTGCTTCTTGATGGCCTCGTTTCCGTGCGTACGCTCTTTGGTGCCCTGATCACGAACAATAATGAGGGGACGACCCATCTCGTCTTGCGCCATAACGGCGTTTGAAAGATCCAAGTTGTTCATGGAAGGTAAAGGAGCTTTGGTGGTGGGGGAGGTTATAGAGGGTGTAAACGGGCCCCCCACGGTCGTAGCGGTGTGGAGAAGGGTTTGTGGGTCTTTGGAGGGTAAATGGAGAATATATGATATAGAGTTTACAGTTTTGTAGAAATTAGGAGTTCTGTAGGTTGGCCCAAAGTGTACGGTGGCCCACAGACATGCACGCAAATTAGGGGAGGGCTCGCTAACACTATAAATCTACAAATCTCTACCAGCTCTTGATTCACTAAACAAACTTATTTGCCACTAGTTATTCACCATACAAGGTTATCACATGCGTGTAGATGCAGGTACATGAATATTTTCGCCTGACAAATTTTATCAATTTCATCATGGACACACTTCGCCAAGCTGATGGAAAAGAGGATCTGAACCAACTCAGGGAAATCCTGCTCAATACAAACAACCAGCACGACCTCGCCAACCGCTTCAGAGCTTTGTTCCACCTCAAGAGTCTCGGTACCGAGGGTAACAAGGAAGCCATTGATATCATCTCTGATGGCTTCAAGGACCCTAGCGAGCTTCTCAAGCACGAAATGGCTTATGTTCTCGGCCAAACCCGTCAACAGTATGCCATCAAGCCTTTGGAAGATGTCCTCAAGGATACCAATCAGCAGTCGATGGTTCGCCACGAGGCTGCCGAGGCCCTCGGTGCCATTGGTGATGAGCAGAGCCTCGAGATCCTCAAACACTACCTCGAAAGCGACCCCCTCGAGGTTGTTAGACAGACCTGCGAGCTTGCCATTGCCCGTATCAACTGGGAGAACTCTGAGGCTGCCAAGACTGAGAACCTCGAAAAGAGCGGTTTCAGCTCTATCGACCCTGCTCCTCCCCTCGAGTCAAACAAGGCCTGTGTCGATGAACTCAAGGCACTGCTGAACGACCAGTCAAAGCCCCTGTTTGAGCGTTATCGTGCCATGTTCCGGTTGCGTGATATCGCCAGTGAGGAAGCTGTCCTGGCTTTAGCATCTGGTTTCAAGGACTCTTCTGCTCTTTTCAGACACGAAATCGCTTATGTATTTGGTCAGCTCTGTGACCCTGCATCAGTACCTAGCCTTGTAGAGGTCTTGCAGAACCCTAATGAGGAGGGTATGGTCCGTCATGAAGCCGCAGAGGCATTGGGATCCATTGCTACAGAAGACGTCTTGCCTATTCTTCGCCAATTCGCCAAAGATAACGATGATGTTGTCCGCCAAAGTGCCGAGGTTGCTTTGGATATGTACGAGTATGAGAATAGCGGTCAGTTGGAGTACGCTGAGGTTAAGCAGTAAATGGGGAACCCTCGAAAAAAAGCATGTTATGATTAAAGATAGGTAATAAAGATCAATGAGAGTTGTCGACAGTCCCCCCAGGGCACGCAGTAGATGCATATACGTTTGATATGTACAATAAATTATGTATGATTTGACCGCTTCGGTCCGTTTAATTGGCTTGTCTGAATCTGTAGCCACATTTGGTACAAGTGTAAAATACAGTAGCACCTTCATCGGCACTGCGCAGCTGCAAGGTGTGAAACGACATCTCGTCATGACCGCACTCTGGGCATTTCTCCTTGATGATGGCACCCTCCTCAAACTCATCGGTTTCCAAAGTAGTCTTGACTGCACTTTTCTTGGACCGTAACACCGAGGGGAATGCGTTTTCTGCCGACTCGGTGACTACTTTGAGGTTTTCAAACTTCTTTGCGTCGTATTGGCGGTCGCAAGAATCACAGGTAATTGTATCTGTTTTCTTGGTAATTGCTGGCAACAAATTACCACAATCTGTGCAAAAAATCAGACTGCCGACGATACTCATAAAGCTGGGAAAAAAAAATTAGGTAATTGAAGAAAGTTTCAGTAATCGGTATATGGCGACGATAATTCCTCCTCCGTCGAAAAGACAGAAAAAACAAGCGCAGTTGCCACATGAAAACATCACAGAGGTACCTAAAGACCTCCCTCAAGTACGGGTAAAGTTTCAAGCATTCGACACAGGCGATCAGCTCCCAGGAACCATGTTGGTGCCAGGGAATGCATCAGTCGAACAATTGGAGATGCTCCTGAACCAGTTGCAAAATAATACAGACGACCCTACTCCTTATGAGTTCACATTAGAATCAGGTCCCGATATTGGCCAGGATCTTTACGCTGATATTCTCAAACCGGGCATCAAATCCACAGAGGATGTCTTGACGTTGGTCTACACTCCTCGCGCAGTTTTCAAGGTTAAATCCATCAACCGTAGCTCTGGTGCCGCAATGGGTCACGGTGCTACTATTTTGGCTGCACAGTTTGCCCCCAATACTTCGTCTCGAGTGGTCACTGGTGCCGGCGATTCCACCGCTCGTCTTTGGAACAGCTTCACCCAGACTCCCGTCAAGACGTATTCGGGTCACACAGACTGGGTCTTGGCTGTGGCATGGTCCCCCTGTGGAACTATGGTCGCTACCGCTGGTATGGATCAGACTATTCGTATCTGGAACCCCCAGACTGGTGAGCAGTTTGGCAAGCCGCTGCGGGGTCATCTCAAGTACATCACCTCGCTCTCATGGGAGCCTTACCATCTCACGCCTATTGGTAGCAAGCCCCGCCTGGCCTCATCCTCCAAAGATGGCACTGTGCGTGTTTGGGCAGTAGACCGCGGTGTGTGTGAGTACAGCATGAGCGGCCATAAATCCACAGTTTCATGCGTCAAGTGGGGTGGTTTTGGTGACATTTACTCTACTTCTCATGATAAAACCGTCAAAGTCTGGAGCTCCAGCGATGGTCGTCTCGTTACAACCTTACAATCTCATGCACACTGGGTCAACCATTTGGGCCTCAGCACTGAGTTTGCTCTGCGCACTGGTCCCTTTGATGAAAAGAAAATCGGAGATCTCAGCGAAGCCGAGCTCAAGCAGCGCGCCAAAGAACGGTTCGAGAAGTTGGCCGCCACCAGTGGTGAGCTTAAAGAGCGCATTGTAACTGCCTCTGACGATTTCACAATGTTCCTTTGGGAGCCCAGAAAAACCAGCAAGCCATTGTGTCGTATGACTGGTCACCAAAAGCTCGTTAATCATGTCACTTTTAGCCCCGATGGAAGATATATTGCGTCGGCCTCGTTTGACAACAGTGTAAAATTATGGGATGGAAGAGATGGTAAATTTATTGCTAGTCTCAGAGGCCATGTGGCACCCGTTTACCAGTGTGCTTGGAGTGCCGACTGCCGTTTGCTGGTAAGTTGTTCCAAGGACACCACCCTCAAGGTGTGGGATATCAAGAGCCGCAAACTCAAGGCTGACTTGCCAGGGCATCAGGACGAGGTTTATGCAGTTGATTGGAGTGTCGATGGCGAGCGGGTTGTTTCAGGCGGTAAAGATAAAACTGTCCGGTTCTGGACTCATTAAATTAAGACTGATGATTTGATATAGTTTCGTAGGTGACTTGTGTGATGCACATTGCTGGCACAACTCTCATTAGAGCAAATCCGAGCCCCTTGTAAAAGCCCGAGACGCCTTGTGTGGTGTAGATGCTTTTGACGGCCGACATGAAGCAAGTGTTGGCAAACTGCATACGCGACCGAATTACCTGGTGTGGGTACATGAGCGAGGCAGCAATACCCTTTGACAATGCACTTGTCACGAGATACTTGAGAGTTGGGTTCCAATCGGGCAAGATGAGCGGTTTCAGGCTATCGTAGATCATAAAGTGGATAGATGCCTGCAAGTTACCGACCAAAGAGATGGGGAATCCTCGCCAGAGTCCTTTTACACCGTCATTTGAAGCTATTGATCTAATTGTATCGGACATTTTGCGGTATCTATCTCCTCGAGACCCCAGCATCCGTGTCTTGACGACCCATAACGGGGTAGTAACAAAACTCGTAGAGACCCCCGCTGCGAGAGAAGAAGCCCAATATAGCAGGGGCCCATCCAGTGATGTGAATTGACGCTGAAAAGAGTTGTAGAGACCATAATATGATCCCCATGCCACAACGTTACCGAGCAGGTTGGGGGCCAGCCCGCGGTACAGCTGGAGGTCCTTTAGATCTTTGCCGAGCTGCCTCCTGGTTTTGAGCAAATCTAATGGGTGAGTGACCAGCGTCGAGGTTGCCCCGGCACAAAGTCCCGCAACAACATCCATGGGCTATTTTATGGATGAAAAGTTTAAAGTGTGTAATCTATGTACGAATATAATGGCACAAGCGGGGGCAAGTTTAGGCCATAAAGGGAGACAGCAATCTATTTGGTTAGTTTTTTTCTCCTGAATCCACCAAGTGGAGGGGGGAATACTTACTGAATCAATGAAGGACGAGGGCTGCTGTTGGTCCAGCCGACGTACACGATAAAGGGGATCCAGCCAAAGTGCAAAGTGACACGGCCCAACTCAACGAGCTTGGAAATACGTTCCTAAAAAGTTAGTTTACCGGCTCGACCAATACTCAATAAGAGCGAGCTACTTACTTTGGTTTCGTCTGTGAGAGCGAGAGACATTGAAAAATTTGTAAGCTCCGGGGGACTCTAATATCTAGTAGACCAGACGGCTGGTTGACAGTTTGAATTTATATATTACATAGCTTATTTTAATTCTTGAACGCTTTCACGCTCAAAAACTTTGTGCAACCGTTGTGACCACCACTGTTCCCACTCTGTGCCTTGATCAATGAGACTCAGCTCTTGTTTAGTGACAGTGTGGTACCGTTGTAGTCTATCATAGCCTGCAGCACTTAGAAGCAATGATTTGTGCGTGAGAATGTGCTTGACCACATCCACCGGCTCGACTACCTGTGAATCGACAAGACGATCAAGCACCAGGAGACCGACCCATGGTGAGCACCGCCAATAGTTGAGCACGCTCTCGACTACAAGTGCACCGCTGATGGTGTCTTTGATCGAAGGAGCCATTCTCTCGATCCACTTTCTAACATGCGTGATGGAACGGTTACCAAGCTCGCACAAGCTGGTGACGACAATTGTACCGTACTCTTGAGTAACGTGCGACGCCTCTTGGCCAAGCGACTTCTCGGTGAGTTTGCTCTTGAAATTAGCAAGAACTTCCTCAATACTGAGTGAAGAGCGTTCAAGGTCCTCGAGCAGCTTCTTGACATCCTCATCCTGCAGGTACTTGAATTCGGGGACCTCGGGAATCGTTGGAACAAGTGCGTGGAATTCCTCGGGCAAAGACTCGCGCACACGCGCAGGGTAGCTTAGCTGCACCTGTTTAACAATGAGCTGCTGCATGAAAACGTACTTGGGGTGGTCATGGGGCAGATCAAGGAACTCTTTCCACTCGTGCCATTTCCAGGTAAACGAGAAGTTCGACATGTGATGAGCCCACCAAGATACAACACGCCAGAAAATGTCGGCATCAAGCGTAGCTGCGTTGGCAAACAAGAACCGAACGGCGCGACCGAGGACGGGGGCGGTGGCGGCAGGAGACATGATACAGGCCTCAATCATGATAGAGTTGTAGTATACAAGGGGCAGTTCTGCAGTGGGCAACCGCATCATCTGTGCAATGATGGCCTCAATAGCAATCTCCTCGACTTTGATAGTGGGGGCGCCGTCATCTTTGAGGGCCTGCAACGCATCAAACGGTGTGGCCGGTGGTGCAAAATACTCTTCGTTAAACGACAAATCGAGGGTGATAAGCTGGCGCGTAACCTCTTTGCGGTTGAAGTCCATATTGGAAATAATGTCTGTAGCAACATCTCTAGTAACCAATGCAAACAGAGTACTGGGGTCAGGAGTGGATTCAATGCCATCTTGAGGCAAATATACACGAGTGTAGGCATAATCGGGGAGATCGAGCTTAAAATCCTCGGGAACAACAATCTCGTCAAACTTGTGCTTGGGGGTAACCTCCTCGGGACGGTGGTCCTTGAACCCTTCCATTGTGGGCATAAACTTGATATCCCAGCCATCTTTCAAAGAGCTCTCTACAGCATTCACATAGCACTGAAGCTCAGACTGAGGCACATAGGGAGCATCAAGGCCAAAGATGGGCAGCTCCACGTCTGCTGGCTTGCAGTTGGTGCAAAACTCGTTGAGTTTCTCTTCCAAAGTGGTAGTATCGAGATCGGATTTAGCAAACTTGAGGTAAACCAAAGCGATAACCACAATCTTGAAGCCACCCCTTTCGAGCAACGACTCCAAGAGACCGAGCAGATCAGGCTTGGTCGCAACCGTGAGAGCGCAAATAAACCTCAGCCAGCTTTTAATGTGGCCAGCGTTGTTGCTATTGATTGCTTCTTGAAGCCCCTCGTGGGCCTGCTTGACGGCTGCCTCAGCGATTGCACTACGTTTCTCGTTTACGAGCTCAAGCACAAGGGCCAAGAGAGGGACTTTATGCGGCTGCTCAATAATAAGCGCTCTAACAATCTGGAGGATCGGGTCCCAGGCCTCGGGCTCGGTGGTGCTAAGGTTGTCGGCCAGCTGATAGATATCTCGAGGATCGCTGCTGGACCCGGGCTCTCCGATCTCTGCTAAGCTTTTACGAAGTCTACTTGTACTCTGAGCAAATGGATTCGCACGAGGACGTTCCTCATGGTCCAGAGTTGATTTGCGTTTCATAGATGACCAAGAGTGGTTCTAGTAGGGGCGCTCTATAGGGGCGCTCTACAGAGGCTGCCTGGAGAGCTCGCGGAGCCCAGGGGAGCCCCCAGGGAAGCCTTCTGGCCCTGGTAGTTTAAACTTTATTTATTTACATTATAAAGAATAGGCTTTTCTCATTTAGAGCAGCGTGGTCTCAAAAGTTAGGCTGAGACTTTAATGACGAGCGGCCGGCTTTGAGTAGCTCATCACACAGCAACAGATTGGTAGCGATACCAGTGCAAGAAGCAATCGAGTTGCGAATAACTCTGTAGCAGTCCCAGATGCCCTTCTCGGTAGGGTCAATCAGTGCACCGGTATCCAAGTCGATACCCGTTGGTTTTTCTGGGTGAGCACTGTGGTGGTCCTGTGCTTCACTCAATGTCTCGAGCACTTGGAGACCAGCATTGGAGCACAGAGTCTTGGGGATGGTTAGCAAAGCTTCAGCAAAAGCCTGAACACCACTGCGGTTCTTGCCCTTTGCGATATTCTTTTGGAGATACTCTGCGGCAGCGATCTGGAAAGCGCCCGCGCCTGCAACCAAGTGGCCGTCGTTGATGGTGTTTGCAACCGCGCGCAAACCGTCGCGAACGGCATCGACAATTTGAACAATAGAGTGCTGGTTGGGTCCACGCACGAGGATACACACCGACTTGGGGTCCTTGACATCCTCTACAAAAGTGTACTTTTCTTCACCGACCATTTGCTCGTAAACGTTGCCGGCCCATCCAAGCTGGCTAGCCTCGAGGTGGTCGACCGCGTTCTGGGCCTCACCGCCAGTGATAAGCTGCAAACGCTCCATGTTACGACGTTTAGCACGACGCAAAGCCATGATGCC
The DNA here is from genome assembly GCA_030564425.1 of Wickerhamiella cacticola. Classification (NCBI taxonomy): domain Eukaryota; kingdom Fungi; phylum Ascomycota; class Dipodascomycetes; order Dipodascales; family Trichomonascaceae; genus Wickerhamiella; species Wickerhamiella cacticola. The sequence continues at coordinate 700,714 of JAJLUX010000002.1, read as the reverse complement.
GTTGCGAGCAAGCACATCGAGACTCTGGGGGTCAATGCCCTTTTGGTTGATAACAACAAAGCCCTCGCCGTTTTTGCAGACCTCGTTTTTAAGGTCAACGATTTTCTGCAGCTTTGCGTCAACAAAACGGCGCTCGCTCAACACGAGCTGATCCCTTTGTTCGGCATTAGAGTAGTAAAAGCCCGAGTTGACTTCGGTCTTTTCGTACTCGAGGCTGACATTGAGGATAAGAATGTGGGCATTCTTGACGTGGCGGGGCATATCTGGGTGGCGGGGTCCGTGGTCGAGCACCAGACCGCGTACGAGGCGAGTTTCGGTAGCAGCTTGGCACTGCATCTTTTGGATCTCAACCATGTGCAAATCCAAAGCGTCCTCGCGCTTGACGGCCAAAACAGCGTCCACAACGATGGGGGTCAGCACTTTTGCCAGCGCGGGACGCAGTTTTGTGGCCACGGCGGTGCGAGCGACCTGAGTCAATACAGTCTCGGTGGGCTCGATCTTGGTCTTGTACTCGTCGAGGAACTTGAGGGTAGCCTCACGGGCTAACTCGAACCCGTCGGTTAAAACGCGAGGGTGCAGTCCTTCCTGGATAAACCGCTGTGCTTCTCTGAGAAGGCCACCGACCAACAACACGACCGAGGTGGTACCGTCACCGGTGATGTCGTCCTGGGCGGAAGCGACACGCGCAATCATAATCGCGGTGGGATGCTGGATCTGCATTTCGCTGAGCAAAACTTTTCCGTCTTTTGTGAGCTTGATATCGCCGGCGCCGTTCACAAGCATTTTGATTGTACCCTTGGGCCCCAGGTTGGAGGCCAACACTCCCTGCAAGCCTTGAGCGGCGTTGATATTGACTGTGAGAGCCTGCTGGCGACGCAGCGACTCGGCTTTAGGATTCAAAACTTGAAGGCTCATTTCAAAGTGGCAGCGGAATCAAGTAAGGGAGGGGCCTTGTGGGGGGGGTGGTGCTATTTGGAAGGGTACCGAACTTTGGACAAACGTGCAAGACTGCTAGGTTGGTTTTAAATTTGATATTTAAATTAATACATAAATGAGGAGGCCTGGCTACAAAACAGCTACAAAACAGCTAGGCCCTCTGCTTCACTGAAGTTCTGCCTTGAGTTCAATCAAGCAGTTGGCAAGCAAAACATGATAAAACTGCGCCATTTTCGCATTCTTGCAATCCTCGATATTCGAAACTAGCTCGCTCAAGTACTGGGGGAAACACTTCATGCCCCTCATGTTGCGGTTGCTCAGGTACTCGACGAGCTCTCGTTGGCGATCATCAGGGCGTTTGCGGAGCTTGGCCTTGAGCCAGCTCTGGTAATTGGCGGTCGCCGTCAACAGAGTCGCGAGGCGCTCCTTGCTGTAGTAGTTGAGCCGTGTGAGATCCTCGAGCTTGACTTCTTGCGCAGCGCGCTCTTGACTATCGGGGATAATTGTCTCGTCTGCATCAAAATCAAAGAAATCAGGGGCCTCGTAGGTCTGCGCTTCGCCGTCAGCTTCGCAATTGGTCTCAGCGACCTCAGCGGCATTCACGGGCTCCGCATTGGTATCCAAAAACTCAGATAAAAACAAGATATCGGCGCTGAGTATCGACATGAACTTCTTGGGCGCATTGCGCATCTGCTCATTGTATCTAGCAGTGGCTTTATCTAGAGCGGCTTCTTTTTTGCCGAAACCCATAAAGGCGAGGACTTTATCGCGGAGCATTTTTGTCGGTGTGTGAGTTGAGTTGAGGAGTAGAGCGGCGCGTTGAGTAGATATTTATATTTAGACTAGCCCGTGGATGTGTGGGGTCACCTTAGGGTAAGGTAATCTCACGGTTGTGGGTCCCCCCAGTGAACGGGCCCTTTTGTGAAATTAAGTTTTAAATGCATGCTAATAGTCTCTAAATATGCGAACTTGGCCATCGATCGTCATGATACGCGACACAAGCTCGAGCTCTTTCTCCTGGAACTTTTGCAGTTCAACTTTTTCGGCCGCAGTCAGGTACTTTTCGAGATCGGCTTGAACGTCTTCACGACTCATTTTCGCCAGTAGAATACCGTGCTTCTTGCGCAGCTCGTCCAATTGGGCATAGATCTTGGACATGCTACCGTACAACTCATCGACGATCCGCAAGTAGGCCTTATCTGGACGGTGGTACCAAAAGTAAAAGTTACGGCCAGGAGCACGATCATTACCGCGCGGCACTTCCTGTAAATCCACAAACCCAAAGAGTTGTAGCTTGGTCATCTCACGGCGGATATCGCGCTGCTGAACGAGAGCCACCTGGCCCAAATACTTTTCATCGACCTTGACCTGATCACGCACAACGCGCATCAGTCGAGCACAAATGGGCCCGAATTTATCCTTGACAATATTATCAAACATGATCCGTTTCATATCTTCCATAACTTGGTCAAATGGCACAAACCATTCACCGCCACTGCGGTCACCAGCTTTACGAAGAAACCGGACGGGGGATTCCTCTAGTAGCTGGAGATGTCGATTAACCAATTCGTTTGTGGAGAGTCTGATTAGTGGGTTAACACCATTAGAGAGCTTTTGGCGCTTGTTGGGCTGGTCCTCGTCCATAGGATCATCAGTTGCCTCGTCCTTGACTTTGGGGCCACCACCAATAAATGCAGATGCCAGGTCAACGTCTTTGAGTTTTGAGACTAGGAAATTAGTGCTGACATTTGTTTCGGGTGACGGGATGCGTTTCTGTTTGAGCGAGTGGATGTTGTTTTCACTGGCAATCAACACCTGCTCATAGACGCGAGCGGTGACTGCACCAATCCGCAATGCTGCAAACGCCACTAGCGCTTCACGACGACCAACTGCCAAGTACCGTTCCTCATTAATCATGACTGAAGCGTCTGAAGGCAGTGTATCAACGAGCCGGTTACGTTTAGTGTATTTGGCCAACTCAACGTCCATTGAGGCCTGGACCTGGACTTTTTTGGCAGCTTCAGATAAAGAGAGGCCTACAGCATCAGAAACAAGCTTATTGTAGCACTGACGTCTGATCTGGGTGACCAAATCAATCATGGGCCAAAAGTCCGAGGGCTGAACCTCCAACAGCAAATTACTCTTGAATAATTCGTTGATATCTTGTTCTGAGCATTGGCTCACTTGTGCCAGGTCTTTGACCTTGATATTACCGGAGATCAGTAAATTTGACAAAATTTTAGATGCATGAGGTGCAGCGACAGCTGGAAACGCGTTTTGGTGGGTGCTCATGATCCATCCGGCACGAATGCAGCTATAGATTTTATTCAAATTTGCCGAATAAAAAGTTTTCCCGAGCTTTTCATCCTCCCAAAACAGTACGAGCTGCAGTTGGACCAGGGACACCAGCGTGCGCAAAACCACTGAAATATGTACTTTGAGGTACCTGCTAACCTCACCAGCCGTTAGACGGCCCATACGACTTAAAATGTGTACTACTTTGGCCGCCATAGACCCGTAAAGGTCTTGCAATATTGTTTCGCAGAGGTCCGCGAGCATTAGGGTCTAACGGGGTCTCTAGGGACTATATGATCTTAGATAGTCGCAGGCTCCTATGGGTACGACTAGTAGCGTGAGCAAAAACGTAGGAAATAGAGAGATATAGTAGTGGCTATGTAGTCTGTTTGGTCTCTTAGGACAGTCTGTTTCTCTGTGGCCTCGACATCCCTATTTAGCTGCATCGCTGGACCTTTAAATAGGCTCGACTGAAACTACACATACAACTACTTTATCACGAATGCTTTAAATTTGGCGTGTTGCCTAATCTCGATACCGGCCTTGGAGCTAGAGGTCTCGTAGTTCTTAGCGGTACTGGCGTTGCCCCCTCATCTGCCCAGACCACATTGTTGCCCTTTTTGTTGGGCGATCTATTTTGGATGTTTTCTAAATCATTGTAGATGCCGAGAAGCGTCTGCCGCATGCCAACTGCCGCCCGCATTCGAGACTCGTACTCCTCGAGCGTATCCCCTAGATCCTCAAACGCATCCTCTACACTTTGCAGAGCGCTGTCCACTACCTGGATAATTTTCTTTTGCGTTTTGAATTCATTGATTAATGTTTCCACGCCTATGATCTCTGTTTCGATCCAGCTTGGCATGTTGAACAAGTGTAAAACCATGTTGCACGAGTCGGACTCTAAGCCCAGACCGGGTCAAAACTCTCAAACAAAACGGTAAACGGAAGCTAAACGGAAGCTCCAACAGCCAAGGCTATAGAAGCCAAGGCTAGACGCTTCAGATCGACAAACTCTGATGTCTGGCAGCTACATCTCTTAATCATGGATAAAGGGTTATCCAACGTAACTATAATATAAAACTATTTCAAAATCTAATAGCTGTACCTCCGGAAATAGACCCTCTCATTTAATCCCATTTACGCGTCATCGCGTGAACTCTCGCTTACATGTCCATTCGGCGGAGCCGCAGAAACGTAGGGCCCGTGTCGTATAATGCTCGCGACCTTGAGCCTGTAATTACCGACCGTAAGATCAAAATCATCGATGACGAGGAGGAGGAAGAGGATGAGTTCCCTGACGAGCAGGACAACCAAGAAGATGAGGATGTTGGAGAGCTTCTTCAGGAGGAAGGGCTGAGCGACGAGGAAGACGACGATGAGGAGCTTAGCGGGTTAGAAGAAGATGATGATCTCAGCGATGTTGACGAGGGCGGCGCGGGCAAGCGCTCGTCTCGGCGGTCGGGGGCGAGGCGTCCCATTCGTCGGCGTCGCGTTCCTGAAGCCATGTACCCCGAGGATGTGCCCTGGAAGTCTCCTCTCGAGGCTCCCGAACCGGACCCCGCCGAGCTGGAATACCACCCTGCTGTAGGCTGGCTCGTCATGTACATGGGCACTTTTTCAGCTTCTTTTGCTGATCTCGGAGGATATGGGCCCCAAGACATTGAAGAAGGTGTCTTGGAGAGCAACGTACAAATACACAAGCTTTTTGCCAGAATACTGGGGCTCGTTCTCAACCGCAAAAAAGAAATCGAGTACAAACGGTACGTTAGTGCCCTCCAAGAACTCCACTCACAGCTCCCCAACCTGGGCTCATTGCACAGGCTGCCCGCACTACAGTGGAAGTCTCAGGATGTTTTCGACAACCTGAAACCCATCGAGCGGCTTGAATTCCTGCATTTACTGGCCCATTGGTCGCTGCAAACCTCGAAAACCCTCCAACAACAAATGACCAAGCTAGGGCCCGAGTCTATCTTGTGCTACACTGGGTTTGACGATAAGCTTAATCGCTACTATTTTTGCAAAGGAATCGTGGGCGATACTCGCTTCCGTCTTTATCGTGAGAGCAACCCCTATGTCAGTGTAGTAAACTGGACGCCAGTTGCCTCCAACTGTGAGGAGCTTGAACAACTAACCAAAGAGCTCAACGAGCAAACTGGTGAGCTTTCGCAATCTTTGGTACAAATTTTGGAAGAATTCTTGCCGATCGCTCGAGAATCTGAGGAACGTCGTCGCAAAGAAGAGAAACGGTTGCGTCGTCATTTGATGATCACTCGAGAGGCAGAGCAGATTCGAGCAGAGCCCCGCGAGGGCCGTCGCACACGGGCCCGGCGTGTTGATTACTCTATGCTGGCGTTTGATCAAGAGTTTGACCGCCAGGTCACAAAGAAGCGCCCTAGAGAAGATAAAGATTGGGGCTCACCGCAGCCTGAGGCAGGGTCACGACAAAGTAGACGGTTACGGGGCACTGCACCTGACCAAACTATATCTTTGGAGGAAGTCGAAGCAATTGCAAAGGCTAAGGCCATGGGTTTGTCTACTCCAGAGCCCAGGGAGGTGTCCAAAACACCAGAACCACAAGAGCAGCCCCAGCAGCAGCCTTCAAACGGGTCAAGTGAGCTCAATGTCAACTCTGATACACGTGTGTTGGAATACATGACTGAACCTCCACAGTCTCAACCTCTGCCGCCCCAGCAATAACCCCCCTTTATTGCGGAAATTTAATACCGCTGGCGGTATACGATGCAGTTCATTGTACAAATTAGTTGGACATTTGTAGCCCACAAACCGAAAAAAAAAATCCTCGTGACTTATACCACCTATAATAACGTACTTTATGCTAAACTAACCAACAATATTAGACCAACTCTCGTCCTCCTTGCGACGGCGACTATCTGTCTCGTCAGAGTCACGCTGGAGGTAGTTGGGACGATGCCAATAAGTCAAACGACGAATGTGGTCCTCGAGCTTCTGAGGTGTGATGCCAAGATCCTTGTATCCAAGAGCACCGGGGGTGACGATCTGGTCGATCAGCTGACGCTCAATGATATCGGGAGTGATAACGCCTTCCCAGTAAGCAGCGTACTGCAAAAATGTGGTGATACCCTTGAGGATGGGTTTAGGGAGGTGGAGGAGCTTGATGTCACGCTTGACGTTCTTTTTGATCAAGTCGTGAATCTCAGCAAGGGTCCAGGTCTGGTCACCATTGAGCTCATAGAGCTTTCCGGCGGTCTCGTCATTGTAGACCATCATCTCGAGGGCCTTGGACAAGTCAAGCAAATAAGTAGGCAAAATCTTCTCTTTACCACCGCTTGCAGTCAGAGTGTAGTTGTGGTAGGCCATGTAATTAATAAACTGGTCCTGCACACCGTAAACGGGACCAGGACGAACAATGGTGGCATCGGGGTAGATGTCCTTGACGACCTCCTCACCCAAAGCCTTTGTGCGGTAGAAATCAGATGTACTGTTGACATCAGCGCTGTGCGAGGAGACGTGGATAAGGCGAGGCACACCAGCATCCTTGGTAGCCTGGGCAATACGGCGAGCACCCTCAACGTGGACGTCTTCAAACGAAAAGTTCTTGGTGAACCAGTTGCGGCCAACCAGGTTGACAACAACATCAGAGGAGCGAACAGCATCCTCGATAGAGCGCAAGTTGCGGAGATCAAACTCCTGGAAGTTGACTACACCCAAATCACCAGTAGGCTTGAGGTGGCGCTTGAAGATCTCCTCACGGAAAGGAGCAGTGACAAGAGTACCGTGCTTGGCCAAACGCTGCACGAGCTGAGTGCCGACAAGGCCAGGAGCACCGAAAACAGTCACAGTGTAACCAGAGCGCGAGGAGCGGCCACCGCTACCCTGGGACATGATAGCTTTACCATTCTTGAGAATGTTGACCTGCGAATCAAGAGCATCGAACGTTTGGATGCTACGCACGCTGCGAGCAGCGCTGAATGCGGCAACGCGCGCACTTTTGACTCTGGTGGAGAGCATTATTAGTAAACCAGCTGTGATTGGTTTAAAAGGCGGTGCTGGTGGTGGTTGCAATAGGCTAAACAGGAGAATTTATTGGAGTTTACGAGTATTTTCATTGCTAAATTGGTGTGAATTAGTTTAGGTATCATCATTCAGTCACTATTAGCATTATTTGCGACATGGTAATTGCCCTTTATTTTATTGGTCCTTGACTGTATGAGGCAGAAAAAATAAAAAAGAATGGACGACAGCGGAGTCGAACCGCTGACCTCGTGCATGCTAAGCACATGTGATAACCAACTACACCAGACGCCCGAATTCGAAAGTTGAAAATTGCCGTTTTCCTAGTTGCGATATCAACGCACATATTCACGCCAATCACGTGACTTGAGTATATACAAGAGTATTTGATTGCGATTTCGAATACTATGCCTTAAAGTGAAAGTAAAAGCATATCTCTGTGATACTTCTTAGCCCTATAAGCAGCTTGTCCAATAAACAGGTGTACCAGACGACTTTATTTTCAGGGGCTCCTTGCTCTAATCCATAACCCACTTTTATCAACCGCAATACACGCTAAAACTGATATCCAGGGACTGGGTTTCCTGATATGAGCGTACCTGTGATACTCAATCAGCTCAGTCCGGGAACTCAGCTCTGGTGGCCAATTTTGCCATGCTATGTCTAAACTAGCACTCTCGGAGCGGATCTGTGCAATATTTCAAGCTCATTTAGTAATTCTATATAAACAGTTGATAGATACTTTTGCTATTCACAACCTAGCCGACTAGAAATTAGCTCAACCACTGGACCCAAGCCAGCAGAGCAGTTATCTTCTCTTCTTGCCTTGTTTTTCAATTGCACGAAACCTGTCCATAATCTCCTGAACTTCCTGAAAATCATCGTTGAGAATAGTATTCGACGCCGTGCTTGCTCGTGATTTCTTTCTTCTCCAGAGAATCATCAGTACAACTGTCCATACTACCAGTTGTATACTAAAAGCGTATACAGGATTCGAGAAAGCTTCCAACATATCCGGATTGGGTTCCGTTGACAAATAATTCAGGACCCACATCTCGATGGTATAAGAGCACAACTACAAAGGGGAATATATATAGCAGAATAGTTGGCTACTAAGTTGAGAAAGGGGCAGCTGTATAATATTGGCTCGTACATTTGGGTTAATTAGGGTTTATTTACTAGTAGTTGTAAAGTAGGATCCGCTCACTGGGGCCCATCAATGTGTAAATGTCTCCCCAGAAATCTTCCCCACGCCAACAGCCAATGTGCCAACTTAATAAATAACATTATCCTATCAAAACTATTTCATCGCAGGTGCCGGTAAGCTGTCCATCACTGATTCAGTGCAATATTTGCGAATATACATGACGGTATCCAGATCGGGGTCCTGCTCCTCGTCATCGCTAGCAACAGATTCATCGCTTTGTATCGTTATATCTGCCTTGTCCAGCTCAGGGACGTGTTTTACCGGTACTAGTGCGATATCTTCATCCTCTTGCTGGGACGAGTTGATCTTTTCTGGGGGAGCTGCCGGGAACGATGATGGAGCAGTTGCATACGTAGAAATTGTTGGAATGTATGCTGCTGACGATGATGATTTATTTGGTTGACGAGCTTTCCTCTCAAAGTATGAGCTGTACGAGCACTCATCCGAGGAGTGGATGGATTCGGGGGAGTCTGGACGGAAAAGCTCGGTCGGTTCTTGCTTGATATCGAGTTTGCGTCGTTTGTTTAGTTTGATTGGCGTCACCACGGGACTACTGCTGGGAATAACTGAGTCCATAGGAAGAGAGAGTTGGGGACGCGTCGCGTTGGAATTAATTTAATGAGTCAGCGGATCTTGAGGCCTACTACCTTGCCGTCTTCCTTGAGGGCAGTTGCATCACCTCTTTTTTGCATTTCATTAATTGCTCTAATGAGAATATTTTCATCCACCCCTTCGAGTTCGGGTATTTGTTCTCCTTCCTGGACTTCGTAAGTTGTGAGGATAGCGTTCTTGTGGCCGGTTTCTTCTGCCCAATTCTTGATAATTGAAGCGATTTCTGCAGGGTTGTGCCAGAAAATGTACATCTCGGTCTTTTGTTTTGAAGTCCATTCGCCTCGACCGTTGGCCGCCACAAACTCCAGAATCTGGGTGGCGATGGCCGGCTTCAAGGTGCGATCGATGGTTTTGTTTGTAAAGATAGGAGAGCTGGGGGTCAGACGCCATATCTTATTGTCCCTGCACGATTCGAGAATAATCTGTTGCCAGGTTTCCTTTTGGGCCGTCCATGTCTGCTCATTGCGTTGCCTCGTAAACAGTGGAGGGTAGTCATAAAGATTCATAATCGCTACCTTGCGAGAGCCCTCCAAGTAACCCAACAAACTAGCCACAAGTTTTAGGGATGTCGCAGTCGCTCAAGTTGTGGGACGAGATCCTTAAAGATGATCCCATTGCACGGGCAGTGCTGGCTGACCGGCTCGATACAACCGAGTTGGCTAAAGTGGTTAGGCTATTCGAGGAAGTGAAGAGTTTGGAAATGAGCCTTGAGAACTTACAAGCGGATATGTACAAGCCTACGAGTGGTCTATCTACACAGGATACTCTTGTTGGCAATAGAACGTGGGACCTGGTCCAAGGTCTAATTGCGAGCATGAATATCGATTTTAATCAACACCCCGAACTGTTGGCGATTATGCGGCAGTCCCCCTCTACTCACCAAACAAGCGGGAGTTGACGGCGTTCCAGTTGATGGCCTTGGTCCATGCATCAATGTAGGCTTCACGGCCAGCAACGCCAAAGTCCAAGAGGTAGGCATGCTGCCACAAGTTGAGGGCCAACAAGCAGATATTATAGTTTTTCGTATTAGCAGCAACGAGCTTCTCGGTGTCCTGTAAAGTTTTTAGTGAATCCTCATCGGCAAAAGTATTAAAGTCCACTCCCTGCTGCCGGGCAAAGTGGTAAGGAGTACCGGCATTGTTGGCAGCCAGGATCTCGAGCTGCTTCTGAGGGGTCTCTACAAGGAAAACCCAGCCGTTTCCAGCAACCTGCTCAGCAGCACGTTTGATTTCCTCAATCAAATTCTCGCGGCTGCCAAACTGTCGCTCAATCCGCTTGTCGAGAGCAGCAGACGGCTTGGTTGGTGCGTTGGTAGGAGCCACCGACTCAAAGAAAAGGTGGTTGTTGTGCGCTTGCGAGGCGTAATTGAAAATGTGTGGAGACTCACGGCGACGAGCAGCGTTCAGAGTGATATGGAACGGGATACGAGACGCATCGTCCGTGTCGACAGTAGCGTTAGAAAGGCGCTTCAAAAGATCCGTTTGGTGTTTGGTCCAGGCTACCTCCATAGCCTCTTTGGAGAAAAGCCCTGGAACACTGTCGAATGCCAACTTGGGCACTGTATGAAGTTTTCTGATGAACATTTTAGAGAAAGACTTTTTGCCACTAGATTTGCCACTGAAAAGTTCAAGCACTTGGAGACGGATATATTGGTCTTCTGGTTATATGCCGGGTTTGCTCAGTTTTTTGTGTACATTACTGCTAAAGAATCATATAGTTGTAGTTGGTTGATGTTAACATCGTAGATCAAATTGTGGGACTGACCCACCATACATCTCAGGGCCAGTGTGACCAGTAGTGTACTAGGCCATAATCTCCTTAACAATCCTAGTAGTAGTTAGTCAAACTAGCCTAGTCAATACCGGTTTCATCTTGGCTAGTTGGCCCCTTGAGCCTCTACTTAACCTTGATCGGCTTGCCACACAGCCACATGCTCCCGACACGCTTGCTCAGTAGAGGTGTCCGCTCAATGCGGCCTAGAAGACCCATTCTTCGGAAAAATCTCGCGGAAACCCATTACACAGGCTCCAACATTGCTGTTCCAGGAGTCATGCGGGACCTCCTCTCCCATCCAACGCTAATTATCGAACGTCAGATTGAGTACATGAACATCTTGGCCGGATTTGAGCAGGTCAATCGGTACCAAATATACGGTGAGCAGGGACAAACCCTGGGGTATATGGAGGAAGTCGACAATACTTTCACGCGAGCTATCCTGAGACAGGTTTACCGTCTCCACAGACCGTTCACGGTGAATGTGTATGATGCATCGGGCCAGCATGCCCTCACAATTCGCCGTCCCTTTAGCTTTATAAACTCCCACATCAAAGCTGTGCTTCCTGGTCGAGACGAAGGGGACCCCACTGCGGTGATCGGTGAGTCGCGTCAAGAGTGGCACCTCTGGCGCCGCCGGTACAATTTGTACATGAACGACATTAAACAGGATGAAATGAACCAGTTTGGTCGAGTAGATGCTCCCTTTTTGAGCTTCTCGTTCCCCGTCTTGAACGAAGAGGGGCAACTAATTGGATCAGTTGACCGTAACTGGGTTGGTCTGGCCAGAGAGATGTTTACAGATACCGGTGTTTATGTGCTACGCTGGGACCACGCATCACTACAGAACCTCGATCCTAATGCTGCCCGGCAAGACCTCTCGCTCGAGGAACGGGCAGTCATGCTCTCCATGGCAGTCTCTGTCGACTTTGACTACTTCTCGCGCCACTCTAATCGTAACGGCGGTATGATGTTTATCCCTGGTGGTGATTATGAGTAGTAGCTATATATGTATATATTATCTAGATCTACTGCAACTCGGGAGGCTTTTGGTCGAGATCTCTCTGGGGCTCGTCGGTTTGTAGTGGAGCGCCAGCCACGGGTGCAGCTTCAATTTGAGGAACTTTTGGTTTGCTCGGTTCCTCAGCTTTAGCCTCGACCTTGGACTCACTCTGGGGCTCGCCCTTGGGCTCGCCCTTGGGCTCAACGGCACTGGCCTGAACAGCAGGCTCTACGCCAATAGCTCCATCAGCGGGAACCACCTGGGAGCTTTGGTTTCCCGCAGGAGACTTTTTAGGGATAAATTTTCTGATTCGTTTAGACACTTTCCCCTCAACAAAGATGAGGAGGTTCTTGGTTTGGGTCACAATAGTGGGAAGAATAGGCATCTGAATGTGTGGAGGGCGCTGGGCCCTTTTGTAGACCAAATGTGGTACTACATTATTTATGCACGCCCCAATTGAGCTATATTGAGTCAGTTGATGGGCCGCTGCTAAGCTACCATCAGAGGCTGTCAAACACGGTTTTCAGCACACTATACCTGTTTATGGTGTTTGTTCTATGAACTGTTTTCTGGAACCACAGGAGAACAGCCTGGCGCCTTGGCTCTTTACTCTCTTTTCTTCATATCTCCTTTTATTTTATATATCTTTAAACATTCTCTTTACCAGCTGGCGCACCCAGTCCCCCACACCTTATCAGTTTATTCATCACTTGCACTCCCCACACTCGAGCATGAAGATTGCAATTGACAGAGGTGGAACATTCACCGATGTTTATGCTGTGCATAATAATCAAGAATTTGTGTTTAAATTGCTTTCTGTAGACCCAGCAAACTACCCTGATGCTCCTACTGAGGGAATCCGGCGAGTCCTGGAACGGTTCTCTGGAAAATCTATCCCCAAGGGCACCCCCTTGGATTTAACCGATGTTACAAGTATTAGAATGGGTACAACTGTTGCCACAAACGCTTTACTGGAACGCAAAGGTGATCGGTGCGCTGTGTTGGTCACCACTGGGTTCAGAGACATTCTCAAGATTGGGCAGCAGGCGAGGCCAAACATCTTTGATCTTCAGGTTAGAAAGCTCGATCAACTGTACGAGTCAATTGCCGAGGTGGACGAACGGGTTACCCTTGAACACTTTACCGAGTCGCCTGACCCCATACTAGAGTTTGTGCCAGGAGACGACAAGGACCTCGTAAGGGGAGTAACCGGTGAAACTATCCGGATTCTGAAACGCCTGGACAAGGAAAAAGTTCGCAAGCAGTTACAGGAGATCTGGGACAGCGGGATCAGGTCTCTGGCCATTGCGTTTATGCACGCCTACACGTTCCCTGAGCATGAACTGCAAGCAGCAGAGATTGCCAGGGAAATTGGGTTCAATGATATCAGTGTATCCTCTCAAGTACAGCCAATGATCAAGCTCGTGAGCCGTGCAAACTCTGCTGCGGCAGATGCGTACCTTTCGCCTATTGTCTCCCGCTATATCCGTACAATTGGAGACGGATTCAAGGGTGGCCTTGATGCACTCGGCGACCGGTTGCTATTCATGCAAAGTGATGGAGGCCTCACATCCTGGAAACAGTTTAGTGGCCTTAGAGCGGTCTTGAGTGGGCCGGCGGGAGGTGTCGTTGGCTACGCACACACTAGCTATAGCGACAAGCCAGTTTTAGGGTTCGATATGGGTGGCACCTCCACTGATGTCTCGCGTTACTCTGGTAGACTCGAACATGTCTTGGAAACCACCACAGCTCAGGTCACCATTCAAGCTCCTCAACTGGATATTCAAACAGTCGCTGCTGGCGGAGGCTCAATCCTATTTTGGAAAAAGGGATTGTTTGTAGTGGGCCCTGAGTCTGCTTCAGCCCACCCAGGCCCAGCGTGCTACCGCAAGGGGGGTCCCCTTACTGTCACTGACGCAAACTTGTACCTGGGTCGCATCGATGTTGAAAGCTTCCCCCATATTTTCGGTCCGAATGAGAACGAGCCACTTGATGTCGATATCGTAGTGGAGAAATTCAAAGCTCTCACAGACACTATCAACAAAGATTTTGAGGAGAAACTGACGCCAGAGCAGGTAGCATTAGGGTTCTTGACTGTCGCAAACGAACAAATGTGCAGACCCATTAGAGCCCTCACCGAGGGAAAGGGTCACTCAACCCATTCTCACGATTTGAGCAGTTTTGGTGGAGCCGGTGGACAGCACGCCGCAGATGTAGCCCGCAATCTGGGTATCAGCACCGTCATTATTCACAAGCATTCATCTATTTTATCGGCTTTTGGAATGTCCCTGGCGGATATTGTTGTTGATTTGCAAAAACCAGAGTCTGTGGAGCTCTCTCGAGATAGCCTGGATGGTCTCAATAGGCGTCTTGATGAGCTTGAGCTAGAAGCAAAGCAAAACCTGGCCAAACAGGGGTTAGATGAGAAGAAAATAAAATGTGAGCGATATCTCAATCTCAAGTATAACGGATCGGAAACGTTTTTGATGATTTTGCAACAACCAGACAGCACATTTGAAGATGATTTTGTACAAACACATCAGAGCGAGTTTGGGTTCAGCCTCGAAAGGGATATTATTGTCGGAGATATACGTGTTCGTGCCGTGTACCAATCAGAATACGACTCTTCTGAGCTGCTGCCTGATACTAGCCACGCTGAAACAGAACCAGCGCCCCAAAAGTACCAGCAGATGTACTTTGGAGAAGAATGGGTCAAAGCTCCCAAGTATAGACTCAGTGATCTCAAGACAGGGAATGTCATTCGCGGTCCCGCAATGATTCTCGACGAGACGCAAACCATTGTCGTGACCCCCAAGACTAGAGCTAAGATAGCACCTGCACATGTTATCCTTGAGCTTGAAGACGCTGAGGTCAAGAAAATAAGCGAAACAGTGGTTGATCCCATTCAGCTCAGCGTTTTTGGACATCGTTTTATGAGTATTGCTGAGCAGATGGGTCAAACTCTCAAGCAAACTGCAATCAGCACAAACATCAAGGAGCGGTTGGACTTTAGCTGCGCTATTTTCGGGCCTGATGGCGGCCTTGTTGCTAATGCACCGCATATTCCAGTACATCTTGGCTCAATGTCTAGTGCAGTTGCCTACCAGGCCGAATTGTGGAAGGGCAAACTTGAGGACGGCGATGTTCTTGTCGCCAACCACCCAGCGTTTGGCGGGTCGCATTTACCTGATATTACTGTTATTACCCCCGTGTTTGAAGGCGAGGAGATCATTTTCTGGGTGGCTTCGAGAGGTCACCACTCTGATATCGGTGGTATCACTGCCGGGTCCATGCCGCCGTTTTCAAAGTTTTTGTGGCAAGAGGGAGCCTGCATCAAAACCTTCAGGGTTGTTCACAAGGGGAAATTCGACTATGATGGTCTAGTGGAGCGGTTCTACCACGAGCCTGCTAAATACCCTGGGTGTTCTGGAAGTCGTAGTCTCTCTGACTCTGTTTCGGACCTCAAGGCGCAAATCGCTGCAAACTACCGTGGTATCACGCTAGTGAAATCTCTTTGTAAAGAGTCGGGTCTTAAGGTAGTACAGCTTTACATGAAGGGCATTCGCGATAACGCTGAAAATGCAGTGCGCGAGCTACTCAAGACAGTTGCCAAGAAGCATGGCTCAAAACTCCACTCCAAAGACTATATTGATGACGGAACACCAATCGAGCTGCAGGTAACTATTAGTGAATCAGGGTCTGCAGTGTTTGACTTTAGCGGTACTGGACCTCAACTTTATGGAAACCTCAATGCGCCTATCTCGACTACGCATTCGGCGATTTTGTACTGCCTGCGGACAATGATCAGTGAAGATATCCCATTGAACCAGGGCTGTCTCAAACCGCTTGAGATTAAGATCCCATACGAATCGTTTTTGTCGCCACGGGAAGACGCAGCTACTGTCGCCGCAACCACAGAGACCTCTCAGCGTGTGACCGATGTGGTGTTCAAGGCCTTTAAAGCGATCGCAGCATCGCAGGGTTCCTGCAACAACTTTACATTTGGATTTGGTGGCCAAGACAAGAAAGGGTTTGGTTACTATGAGACAATTGCCGGGGGTGCCGGTGCTGGTCCTGGGTGGCATGGCCAAAGTGGTGTACAAGTTCACATGACCAATACTCGCAGTACAGATCCAGAAATATTTGAAAAACGTTATCCAGTAATTCTCCGCGAGTTTAGCATTCGGGCCAACTCTGGTGGCAATGGCAAATACCGAGGTGGTGATGGTGTTATTCGCGATGTTGAGTTCAGGCACCCTGTCCAGGCCTCAATCTTGTCTGAACGCAGATCTTTTGCACCTTGGGGACTAGCTGGCGGTGGCGATGGTCAGCGTGGTGAAAACCTGTGGATTCACAATGACAAGGTGTGGAATATAGGAGGTAAAAACACGATTGACATCGAAACAGGGGATAGAATTATCATTAAAACGCCTGGTGGTGGCGGCTATGGTTCTACAGAATAAATACGTAAATTTTTGTGTGTGTTGAAAACAACGTCATTTCAACAGGCTATGTTTTGCCTCGTCAACTTTCAAGCTACTGATGAGCACCACTGAGCTGTAAAGTGTAGACAGATAACTGATATCGATGTCGGCGTCATTGAGTATCTGAGATATCGTAGCAATAACACCAACTGTATCAGTCGGCAGTTGGCGCAAGTCGACCAGCATGGGAGTCAGTCTTTCATTCAAGGGCCCCAAAAGTGAGTTTTCTGGCCAGAGAGAAAGCTTTTTCTCCTCAATAACAAAGCTCATTTCACCAGAGTGCATTGTTACCGAGAAATAGTCGGGGACACTGATCAAAGTCTTGATGATTGCCAAGTCAATGGCATCAGCATCATAAGAAGAGCGAGTGCCGGTGAGAATTAAAGAGGCATTGGTATCATCAGAGATAAGCTTGGACAAATACGGAGGGGGCTGAGAGCCATGCTGGTGAGGAGTGTCGTCTTGCAATGCCACATATGAGTTCTCCAGTGAGCTGAATGTGAACCCCTTGTCAAGCAGCAGCCGTTCAACATGAGCCTTGGAATTGTCAGGCACCAGCAAGTAATCACTGAAATAAGTGCTCAAAAAGAAAATCGGCACTTTAGCTTCTGAGATCGGTCGAGAAATGTCGAGAATACGCCGAGTACTGCTGTCAATTCCCTCACCATCAATCTTGATGCCGGCATAAGTCATATTGTCAACTTTGGCTTCTGGAATACTTTTGAGTGCATCCTCAAAAAGTGGCTCAACCAATTCTTGACTGCAAATAATTGAGCATTCGTGAGGAGTAAAAGTCACATTGAAAAAATCGTTTTCGTCGTCGTCAAAATCCGAATCGGTTTCAGAGATTTGTTGTTGCAAGTTTTCCAAAAGTTGTGAATCTGAAAGACTTTTGCCGTTCTTTTTATAGAGCTTCAAACATAGCTTGATCAGGCCCTGGGTGAAAAGTGGAGTTTTTGCAGTAGGCACTGATATAAGAGCAAGTTCCTGTTTGATAAATTGGACTTGTACATTCATTGACCTTGAGGATCAATCTAAAAGTGAAGAAGGTGGTTCCTATATAAGCCGGAATATTGTATAATCTCTTTGCAGTGCCTGTCTAAGGGTTAGGGCACTGGGAAAATGCAAACGCATGCCGCACATGCAAACATTAACAACCCAAGGCGGGCGAGGGCAAGGGGGCTCGGTTGCTGAAAATAAACTCCAACGGTAACGGTATATAACGTGCTGGTATAGTTATTTGTGTAAATGACGTCTTTGCGTAACACTACTGGTTATCGACGATGCTAAAACTACTGCCATATCAATGGCACGTGCGTGGGGATCAGTCACCTATAAGATAATCTTATCAGCTGCTGCTTACCCAAATACGAAAAATGCATCCATCTACATGTAGTTTATAGACCAATGCATCTCTACTACAGGACTGAGAAAAAAAAATTTTCCATGACAGCACAGATTGAGAACGCAATTAGTAGTAGTATCCATGGCCTGTTGTTATCTATAGCTATACACACAACAACATTGTCTGAGACATTTAAGTAGCATGACACACCACCACATGTATGGCTTCAACTCATATGGCCAAGGTGGTTAGACTTTACTGCGAAAATGTCGTGGAACCTCGTCAAATAGACGAGCTATTTGGTTGGTTTGGTAAAATCGAGCATTCTAGCGTAAGCATCACCGACACGCGAGGATGCGTCATTCAAGTGCAGTTTGCCGAACAAGCTAGTGCAGATCAGCTGCTGCTGTGGCCGCATCCATTACTGGTGGGCGTGCATCAGCTAAAAATCGACAACGAAACTACCGATAATGCTCATACATTGAGTACTCTTGGTACTTGTGATACCATCAATGCATACCAGAAACCCCCAGATAGCCCTCAGACTAATGCACGTCTACAAATAGCACAGATTCCATGCTGCTGGCAGGCCCACAATTTGTTCAAGTTGATGGAGTCGCGTTTTCCCCGGGAGATAAGAACTGTTTTGGTATCTATTGAATTTATCAACGGCTATAAGGTTGGGGTGGTTGAGTTTCAAAGCCCATTGGCTGCACTCGAACTGATGCTCCAAAACTCAATCACCCTTGATGGCCACCAATTGACATTCAAGATTCTCGAAGATGACAGAATTGAGTTCCTTGATCCTCAAACACTCTCTGAGTTTACTGTTTTCCCCTACGTTCCCACGAGTGCCGATGGACGCTTGTATACTCTCGACAATCTGCTCCAGTGTGAATAACAAGTCGTTAGATTCGGCTAACCATGGTAAGACTTTTTATTTTTCTTGTTTTTACGGCGTATATACTCCTCTGCAATTTCGTCTGGTTCTTGAAGTGGCGGGGAGAGCCTTTTTCCAAACACTTTGAGAATCTTGTCGATTTTACGCGACTGATGTGATCCACTTAGGTATTTAAGATCTTTGGGTGGAACTGGAGGTGGAGCAGGCTTCTCGACTTGCATTAAATCATGAACTAGCTAATCCAGCTTTTCTTATACCGCACTCGAAAATATAGAGTTTGATGAAACTATAAGGAATCAATCTCGATTACCAGTGTAAAGTCGATGTAAACCGTTTATCGCCGTTAGTTTCCGTTTACTATAAGAGAAACTTGAGCGTGTCTTAGTCTGATAGTCTATTTCATATTGTAGCCAATTATGATACGTAGTTGAGTAGTACAAGTTGGTCCTGGGCGATATCTTGCCAATACAGTTATAGGCGTAGTAACATTCCGATAAGCGTATCATGAATTTCAGAAATAGCAATCTAAGGCTATCAAGACTCAGCTGATATGCTCTATTATACTCCAATTCACTAGTTAATCACCACCGCGAGGTACCCTGTTCTTGTGAAATGTGAATATTGTACTATGAGCGTCATAAATAGCCTATCTAACTGAACAAAGTGAGACTTACCAATTTATACATCGTTGTATGCACTTTGATATCATCTTAACTCGACTGTTGATCACTGAAAATGAATCGACGACTATCGCAAAATTGGGGTAGAGTAACTCAGCGTGTCCTATTCCTATCTATATCTTCCTTTCCACCCCACCTCACCAGATACCTACCGCTTTTTCGGCCCCAAGATGGAAAGGAAGATATGTAATTCACCGTTTACTCTACCATCAACTTTCCGACAGTCGCCGAGAAGTTCTCAGCGCAACGGAGGAGAGCAAGAATATGAGATTCATACTACAGATGGAAGTGCATTGATGCTACTGAACAGCAGCATAGCTTCAATTGACGAATAGAAGTGAGATCAGTGGCAGTGGAAAATAGCAGTGGCAGAAGAAAGCAGAGAGCAGTGCTAAGGAGGTCAAATATGCGTAAATTTATACCTGAAATTGTTGTATATGTTGTGTGTAGGCGTGAATATAAGCTATTTTTAAGCGCTTGGCGCTGCATGATGGGCGCATGCAGGATTTACTCGGCACATACATATTGGAGACCAAAGTGGCGTTATAGCACATATTGATTTATTCAAAGAAACAATCAGAAAGGTACAGGTTTCAGGGATTTTTTTTAAGCGATGCGCCCATCTGTCTAGCTTCTACACACATGTATTGGATTTTCAGTACAACACCCGCCGCGCCAACTCAGTAACAACAAACACGGTTTATCACCATATGTGACTCGAGAGGAGACGGTAATGAAGGAGAGAACTACTTTATTAAATTAATCTTTAGGAAAAAGTAAAGCAACCTCTTCACGGCTCGTCTTTGGAGGCCGCTAGGAGGCTAGCTAAAGTGCTAAATACTACAAATGCATGCAAGCCATGAGGGTTCTGGTATACAGAGCAAATAGAAAGTCATCTAAAATATAGCACTTGGGCGTAACTATTCAAAATAGTTTATACTAAGCATACTATCCTTATGAGTTTCATAGTTCCAAATGTAGATCACAAGGATGGCCTATAGTAAATGGCGTGATACACACGGATAAAGTCATGGAGTGAGCATCTTGAGATTAAGTTTAATTACCAATTAACCGAGTGAGGCTTTGAGATGGAGGGTGAAGGTGCATGAAGTAGCTCAAGCCGAACAACCTAGACGAGTAAAGGTTTGCTGTTAGAGGATCAATATAAGCCGAGTGCTCAATCTTATTTCAAGTCTGGAAGATACACCAGAGTAGAATGTGTCGTCACCTGTATTCGAGCAATGACTGAACTGTCGAAAACAAAGGGTTCAGTGAGCCTTTATTGAGAAACGAGGCTCAGGAGTGTACTACAGAGAAGCCATAGAGCCAAGCATACTTAGTAATTATGTGGGTCGATAAGCTCTACAGCTGCCCCTTGGTACTTTTGAACTAGCAAAGTCAAGCGTCAAAAACTGCCTATATAAACTTGGGTTTACAATAAATAAGATTTTAAAGAACGGAGAATTCATACCACAGATCGCCAAGTTTGATTTCCTGGCCCGTGGAAGTGTCTCTGATAGGGCACCGCACCCAATTAGCGGTATCGACTGCAACATTTTCCGGGGATGCGGGGCGCGAAACAGGACGAGACGCCGTGCGAGACGCAGGACGTGTGGCAGTTGGTCGCACTGGTGTTTGTGCTCGTGATGTGGGCCGAGAAGTCTGTCCTGGAGCTGGGTGTTGCGCTGGCGCCTGAGCCTGAGCATGAGCCTGAGCCTGAGCCTGAGCTGCCGGTGCTTGTGCGGCTGCGTATGCAAGTCCTGGGGGCAGAGCAGTCTGTGGAGGCTGTTGCGAGACGAATGCCGAAGTAGCGCCCTTGACTGGCTGGCGACAAGTAGGGCAATTCTGTGATCTCCGAAGCCAAGATTTGAGGCATGCCAAATGAATGACATGTCCACATTTCATTCGCTTTGGCAAGAGACGGTCTGTAGAAGCATCCAAAGACATTTCCTCACGGCAAATGACGCAGCAGTTATCGCGGGAGATATCGTCCAGAGTGGGGGCAGTAACAAACGAGTTGATGTTTGATGTTGCCGTCAACAACCTGTGGGCATCTGTGATTACCGAGTACAGTTTGCGGCACTTGTCCACGACGCTAAACAGCATGTGGAATGAGGACGAGCCCAGGGTGTAAAAGATGATTCCGTATACAAACAAGCTGCCGAGCTCGAGCACGAATTTTGCTGCGAGCATGATTTTGTCCTTTGTTTCCCACTGATCGTCTTGGTCGATATCGGCAATGTACGCTTCGTAGAAATCGGTGCACAGGATGCACATTGAGCAGATTGAAATCTGCAGCAGATCGACAAAGTGCGAAGTGAGCAGTGTGACCATGATGTTGCCGCGCAAGAGCTCCGTCCAGCCATAGTGGCACAGTGACAAGTCGACGTAAATGAGCGCCGCCGTCAACAGGTAAATGCGGATAAACTGGGACTTGGAAGGGGGGTCGATCATGTGGAAGAAAACGGAAACGCGTTTTTGCAAAATCCAGTGGAGGACCAAGAGGCTGCCGACCATTGCGATAAGCAGCCCGAAATCGTACGCCGGCTGGTGCGTGGGGATGCTCCCGGCAATGAATACGCCGTCAATGGCCAGGAACCATATTTTCTGGTAAATGTACTCGATCTCTGCGAGCCTCAACTCCCCGAAAACCATCCACACGACGAGTCTGCCCAAGAACCAGATGATGCACAGCAACTGGTTGACAATGACGCACAAGCTGGCAGAGTTGTTGCTGATTGAGAGCATCGCCGAGTAGAAATTGGGGTAGAGCGCCAGCGATTTGGTGACCACCGCCGCTGTCAATGCTACTGACGTGGCGACATACTGCCACACATACATTTTAATGGTGTGAGTGGAGGTATCGCGGGTAGGGGGTCTCGGGTGGGGTGCAAGCGTGCAAGCGATGCCACAATTTCGCCAAGGGCAGAGCTAAAGTTAGGAATTAGAGAGTTAGAGATTATAGAGTAAAAGTTTAGGCTTAAATATGCTGGTTGTTGTATGCGTGTACAATGACTGCAGTGGCGGTCTGAACATTCATTGACCTCACTACTCCCCATTGCTCAATCTCTACACAGAAATCGAGATGGACAAGCAAATTGCCCGGGATTCCCTGCCGTTCGCGACCAATTAGCAGCAAAGATTTCTTGGGGAACTCGAGCGACGGCCGCAACAGCTTGGAGTTGTCGGTCTGCTCAAGGCCAATCAGTGTGTACCCTTGCCGCTTCTTCTCCAGCATGTACTCGGCAATCTCGTCTTCTTTGACCTGGCACATGGGCTGCCATCTATCCGCAGTAACGCACGTATTCCTGAAATGCGAGTTCTTGACTACACTCAGGTCATTCATGGCCAGCATCTTGACCCCCAACGCGTCAGAGAGACGACATATACCCCCAAGGTTCACTGCAATATCACAGAGCGAGGCAACGACAATCAGTTCAGTACGTTTGGTTTCCTCCTCAGTACTCGCTTTTGTCTGAATGTTCTCGGTTAAGATAGCATCGCGAATTGTGGTCATGGCGGCAAGCTTGCCCAAGTTGTGACTTTCCTCCTGTTGCTCTAAATTCAGCTCGCTAGCTTTCAAACAATATAGCGGGTCGTACCTGTACAGTTTGGTTACGACACCTCCACAAATCCCTTGGAGGGTGTGCTCATTGTACACGTTCCACACGCAGTCGTCTCCTTGCTTGAAGTTCTTAAACTGGTCAGAGCTCTCGGCACATTTTGAGATCCCGTCTACAATCTGTCTCAACGCCCCCTGAAGCAGAGGTTCAAGCTGAGAGTCGAGATGAATGGCATAAATCATCGCTACACTGAAATGGCGGATAGCGGCCTTGTTGCTTGTCGATAGCGGGATAACCACGTTGAGGTACTCTTCCAGATATTCAGGCGAGGTATCTTTGCCGACTGCTTTAGCTACCAGCAAGCCGACTCTTCCCAAAGAGGATACAAACCTGGGTTCCTGACTGTTGCGAAGAGGCTCCAGGACAACTTTGTTCAGCAACGACATATCCTTCAAAACAAAAAGTGAAAGGAGCCACTCAATGTAGATTCGTACAATTTTGGAGCCTTCTTGGTCGACTGCCTTTATCAAAGGTGCCAGCAGGTTCCTTGAAAACTCAGCCGAGCAGCTGTTGTGTACAAGCACCAATAGCTGGAAACATAGGATCCGGATATTCTCCTCAACGCCATCATGGTAGTTTATAGCGTCAAACATGCGATACTCGCTGAGAATGAATTCAGCAATTGCCTCGCCCTGAGCTTGACCAGCCAATGCTTTCGCGGCAATCACCCTTGCGTGCCGCTCATTTTCAGACCAGTACTTTGAGTTTATAGCACTACGATCAAGGTAGATTTCCTTTAGAATATCTTCAAGATAAAACACGTCGTGCTTGGTTCGGATTAACGTGTAGGCTCTTGTCAAAACCCGGCATGCCCAGATTGGTAGCTCGCCAGATCTCTCACTAATAGTTCTCACCAGTGGGCATAGCAAGTTCTTGCGCGCGTGGCTACTGGCAACCATGCTGGACGCGATCGTTTCCAAGCTTTCACCTGCTTCTTGTGACCAGAATAGACGCGGGTGCAGGGCTACCTTGATGAATCTGAGGTGTAAATCACGGGACAGCGCCTTGAGACCATTCTCAATAAGAAGCTCCCACATTGACTCGAGAGTTTGAGCGAGGGATTTCAAGTCAATCAGGCAAGCAGAGTCGAGGAATTTCTCAATACAGCCAAGAACGCCTATCTGGGACCGCATATAATCAAAGCCAAAGCACCGCTCAAGAATCGAAAGCTGCTGGTTGGTGAGCTCCTGCTGCGGCTCAATTCGTGTGACAATATTCAGGATTCGCTGAGCACTCAGGGACCGCTCGTGCCCGCTCAAGCAGCCACCGCTGGGGACTAGCTGTTTGAAAAGAGCGTCCATGGACTCTTTGTGCTGGCCGGCAGATTTCAATCTTGTGATTTGGGCTTCCCCCAAGAGACCTTCGATTCCCGGAGTTCCAGAGGGTACATTATCAGGGTATTTACCGGTAACTAGCAATGCGTCCATAGTATCTTGCTTGAAATAGCCCAGAGTTTTGAATTCTTGACTCGCATAATCGCACAAGCTTTCTTCAAAACAGCGGCCAATCACACTGACGATCCAAACCGGCTCTGGGTGAAAACTCAACTCAAGAGGAGCCCATCCGTATTTTTCAGAGAGTTTGTGATATGCAATAAAATAAATAGCTCTTTTCTCGGCAAGCACTGCGAGCTTGGCGCGCGAGTCGTCTGTATCTTGAATATACTCAATTCCAAGGTCGAGACGATCGTAGGACTCGGGAGTGAAGAATTTTGGTAGCAAATCAATTCGCTCAGAGTTTCCAAGCGATTTTAGACCCTTGACGCAGGCATCGAAAATCATTTGACCCACAACGTGTGACTTGGACACGCGGCGAGCGCTGTTGGCGTAAACAGCCAGATCGGTGAACACCTCATCTGAGCTAGGAATATCAAAGCCCAACAAAGTATCGAGAACAACGACACGCGGCAGATCATAAGCGAACACCTGGGTCTGGTATGCTTTCAATAGTAGATCCAAGAAAACCAAGCGATTAGTAGGTTCAAGAGCAGCTACAGCCCCCGACACAAATTGGGCTAGTGCGTCAATATAGTCGCAATGTTCCTGATCGATTACGTCGAATTTTGACGCGTCGCTCGCTAGTGGCAACACATATGAGACCAAAAACCCCGGGTCGGCGTTGAACAAGTCTTGGTTGGGCAGCTCGAAAACAACCTCCAAAAGCAAATTCCTAATATTATCCGCTGATGTAGTGAGGCCGGATTGAAGTAACGCCAGGGCCCAGGTGGTGGGGATGAACTGGCTATTTTGACACAGGGCAATAATGTCGCCTCGACTCTCCTCGGCTTGGTTGTGAGACAAATCAACACTGATGATTTCAGTAAGAGCAGCGAAGCGTGTCCAGAGCGACCGGCATAGCTTCGAGGTAGGATCCCATCTCATGATGTCTAGGTCAATAGGTACATCCAGGTGCTTGAGTGAAAGATCAAGAATACCAAGACAATACTTGATTCTTTCTGTTGATCTAGGTACGAGAGTAATACCTCTTTGGATTAAACTCCAATATTCGCGAGTGTGCATGGCCTCTTGGAGCTTGACACGAGGAGGACCATGCTGCACCCAGGAAAACCAGCACTTGTATGCGGGCACTTCTCCCAGCGATGTGGACAAGATTCGTTGTTTCAAGTCTGCAAACCAGGTATCTGCATGACCCGAATAGCCCTTGATGTTGAGAATCCGTGCAACCATGCTGACCTGGGTATCCTCATCAACAAGTAAAAACGACCACAGCTTGTCAATGAAGAATTCAGGAATCGGTTCTTTATCCTGAATAGAAAGTAAATAGGTGAAATCAAGCAATTCCTGCACTCGATCGTTATCCTCAGTACTGAGCTCGGTTTCAAGACATTTATACACAAGCGATCGTGCCTGATCCAGCTCTTGCATGAGTCTACAAAGGACTCTTGGAGACTGATCGGTTATTGTTTGGATATTTTTTTGGATCACCAATTTCAGGGGCTCATTGGAGCCCGTCGAGAATTGCCGGTACAAGGCAGTAAAAATTAGTGCTTCCTCATAGTTTACACAATTAGTTGCAGCATTTAGGAGAAATTGTGAATTCTCTTGGGGCCCGGAATTCACAGAAATTAGCTGCTGCAAGATACTTTGCATAAATTTCAGTAAAAGAGATCCGCCACGGTTTAAATTCAGTTGTGGCGCACCAGCAGCAGCTAAATAAAATAATAAAATATATATAAAAACTAGACGCTAGCGTATACGCTCTGCCATTTCGACACCAGTGCGCTCATATCTTGGTATTGGCTAGTGAACTGTGCGGTGAGTTTCTCTACTTGGTCCATACGAGGGTTCATTACCGGCTGGCTGCTCTGCACTTCTCGAATGTACCCGCTCATGAGTTCATTGTGCATACGGGCAGCATTGAACTGAGACTCGAGCGACTTGCATCTTGCCTCGAGCGCAGCCGACTGCTCTTCATAGAACCGCATAGCAGAGGTGAGCTTGTGTCCTTCTTCCTGTGAAGATAGTTTAGATTGTAACTCTGCAAGCTCGGCCTGCATTTTCTCGATTTTCGCGTCGGCATCGGCGGAACTGATAACGTCGTGGTTGATTCTCGCACTGGTGGTGATACGTTTTGCCTGATCGGCGTACCGCAGAGTGCCTAGACTTTGGTCGTATACAGCGGGTGAGATGCAAGCAATCATGGCAGTCTTGGAATTACCGCCCAGCGAGTCCTGGAGCAATCGAGTGAGCACTGATTCGCGGTATGGGATCACCACTGGTCGCGTAGGTCCACGAGATTGGAGGTCCGCGAGTGCGGAAATGACACGGCCAAGGGTTACTAGAGACTTGTTGATGTTGGATCCTTCCTTGAGCCGTTCGCCTACGGCGCCTGTCGCGTTGGCTCTTTCTGAGCCGGCCAAATCCACTAGTCTTACCCGAGACATCATTTCTTCTGTACCGCCCTCGTTGTAGTTGATTTGCTTAATCTGCCACGAGAAAACAGCGTGCGAGCGGCTACTGACATTGTTCATTTTGGTGGCAGCCGTTGCACGACGCTTGAGACCTTCGCGGAGATGAGTCTCGACCTGTTCTGCAGACTTGACCATGATTTCCGAGAGACCGTCAACATATGTGCCTTCACTGCCTTCTTTGACCAGTAGTTTGGCTGCCGGTTTCGAGCCTGGCTTGCTGGCTGCGGCAGGAGCGGGGGCCAACAGGTCACGCACTTGCTCATTGTAGATTTCGCAGAATGAAATGCGCACTGTTACTGTGGTATTTTGGGCAGCAAGTTGTTCAATACGACTGAAAATGTCTTGGCAAGTGCGAGGGACAATACCAGGATCATCAGGCCCTCCAATAATGGTATGAGACTTACCACTGGATGTCTGTCCATAAGCGAGAATACAGGCATTGTAGCCCTTGAAACCGTGATCCAAAAACTGTTTGGCGAATTTGGCGTAAATTTCCTCGTTTTTCTCCGCATGGAAACAGCTATCAAACGCAAACACTCTGGGCTCCCTGCCCATTGATGCTTGCTGATCGTTGGGGGTGATCTCGACGGTATCGCCAATAACCCTAACAAACGACTCGTCGGAATCTGTTGGCCTTAATCTGACGGCCACTTTGATTGAATCAGACTGCTGGGCTGTTCGAGTCTTTTGGGTTTCCCTGGATTTCTTGGGGCTCAGCTTCAGGGGGCTGCTTAGTTTGGGGGTCATGGGTCGCGAGGAGATCTCTGGACCTTTTTTCATTTCTGAAAAATAATACTTTTTCGGAGAAGACATGGCACCTTTATTTGTTTACATTGGTTTGGGACCACTCCTGCAGGTAAATCTCAAAACCCTTACCCTCGACGTTTAGCCTACACTTGACAGGATGGACAATATGGACGAAAACCGCTAGTTAGGAGTTTTCAGTTGAGCGTGTCTAGAATTTCTGGATAATATTGTCGCTAAAAATCCAACACAGCAGCTGGCCCAGCAGTAGACTCTGGCAGCTGAGCTAGCCCCAGATCTGGCCGTGGCAGTTAAATTAGCACCATATTGTAGTAGATACCACTGAAACCATTAGGTTATCTCAATTGATCCCCATCAACACGCTCATATCCACTTCCCATGAGCACCACTTATAGCACCCAACTATCAATCACAGTTGCAACATCATCATGAGAACATCTAGACAGGTGCTTGGAAGTGAACTCTTTGTAAATTGCATTGCCAAGTATATACCTCCAAATCCAGTTGTTTTATGCCGTCTACAGCAGGTCTCTCGTCTGTTTAGGCGTTGTTTCTCTTTGGACGAGATTTGGAAGCCGCTGAATATCTATCAAATCGACATTGATTCCCACACTAGCAATCAAATATACTCGGATTTCATCAATCGCTTGCAGGAAATCGACCGGCGCCTCATTAAAGAGTACTGGCCAGAGGAGGATCAAGTCCCCGAAGAAGAACTGCCTGTAGCTGGTCCTAGCCAAAACAAGTATTTGGAGCTTGGAGTATATTTCAAATGCCCAGAAGACTCAAAATTTGTTACTATTACCGATCGAGATACTATGCTGTGCGTGGTGGCTACCAGGCCCCGAGCACTGGCATTCGCATCAGAGGACTTGAAGCAGGACGGGATGGTTGTGCTGAACGCCGTAATGAAACGCGGGTGTGCAATGGAGTTTATGCATAAAAAGTTCTCACATGATCGCGCTATTGTCATGTTGGCGCTACAGACCGGGTGCCCCGTAGGGTGCTGCGATAAAGCGGGGCGGCTGGGCGAGTACCTCAGGTATGTGGACAAGAAGCTTCTTGAGGACCCTCAGATAGTTTGTCGGGCACTGGAATTGTCACCAGCAGCACTTGCCTATGTGCCACACCACCTGATGGATAACTTTGACGTGATGGGTAAAGCAATTGAGAAAGACCCCAAACTGCTACAATTTGCGTCAGACGGAATCAAAATGTCCCGAGCGATTGTGCTGGGCGCTGTTGAGAGATATGGTCTAGCACTTGCTTGGGCACCGCAGTACAGTGACGATCGGTTTATTGTCCACGCAGCCGTGAGCCAGAATGGTATGGCGCTGGACTTTGCAGCACCATGCTGGCAGGATAACCACCTAACTGTAAAATTAGCGGTTCAAAACTGCGGCCTTGCGCTTCAGTATGCGTCGCACCGGCTTCGCAATAGTATTGGGTGTGTGCGTATTGCTGTTTTACAGGACCCGCGAGCGATACAGTTTGTCTCGCCATCTCTTCGCGACACTCGGCCGTTTGTTTACGAACTGGTTCAGCTCAAGGGCGCAGTCTACCAGTACATCTCGCCCCGGCTCATGGAGGACGCCGAGCTAGCGTTGATGGCGGTGCGGCAGAATGGCCGCGTGATTCAGTTCCTCACAGGCCACCACCGCAGAAAGCCAGAGGTTATTCTTGCTGCCGTTGCGACTCACCCTTATGCCGTAACGTACGCCAGCCACTACTTGCTGCAGAACCGCGAGTTTCTCAAGGATGCACTCAGTGTCAATGGCTGGGTGATTGATCAGCTCCCCGGACTGTCTGAGGACCCTGAAATGGTTCTCAAGGCTTTGGAAACGGCTCCAGACTGTATAGTGACGTCCAGGCTCCGGTTTGACCCCCAGTTTATGGTCAAGGCTATTGCCGCTAACCCCATGACTCTCAAGTATGTGAGCCACCTGCGGTACAACACAGGGTATATGCAACGCGCTATTACTTTTCTAGACATCAAGGACGACAGCAGGACCGAGCAGGAGGAGTTGTTTATGCAGGCGTTACAGCGGGACATCGAGGCCGACGAGATACGGTCGTTTGGCCATACTAGCTATATACATTATTGAATTAATTTTTCGAGATAGACACCGCGTTCAATGCACAAATCAATGAGTTGCTGGAACTCGAGGCCAGATGCACGCTTCATGTGGTCCTTGAGCTTACCGTCGAGCTCATAGTTGTAACAGAGCTTTGCTAATCTGGTTTTGCCGACCAGAACGTTGACGGGCTTGCCATCGACCTCGGCTTTACCAAAGACCCTGACGTCGTCTACGAGCTGGTACTGTGGAGCGGCGACTTCGCGTTTGCGGAGCTTGGTGAGCACTTGGTAGCGCAGTTCCCAGCCCTTGAGGCCGAGCTGCTTGACTCGTTGTGGAGTATCCTTGATGAGGTACTTGTCGAGGCCTCCCTCGCGGGTGATAGTTTTGAGGACCGAGGAAACGACGTTCATGCGGACTTGTTTCTTGAGGGCTTCGCTCCAGAGAGTCACTTTTTGTACATTGGGGTGGAAAACGCGCACGTGCTTGTTTCCATAATCGCTGATCTTGTGGCCAAACTGGAGGATTTTGCCCCCGTAGAGGCCTCTATCGCCTTGCTTGTACTGGGTGGCCGGCCCATAGGGGTAGGGTGGGATCTCTGTTTTGAGGCCACAGAGTTTGTTCACGGGGTCGCCGACTTGGACCTGGCGTGGCACAGCTACTTTGCGGCGTAAAACATGGGCAAACTCTCGCCAAAGAGGTGTAGACTGGTGCATTTTGGCCCACAAAAGGTTTGAGAGAGGGAGGGTGTTAGGGTCGTTTTAGGGGGGTAGGCGAGGGTAGCTGGTTATGTAAGTGGTTAAAGAGCGGCCAAGGGTACCAATGGGTAGAGCGGCTGTACGCCAGAGCCTCCCTGTATCAACAATTTGAATTATATAAAAGCTATCGAAACTGAATCCAAATTGCCTGGTAATTAGACAAACGTGCCCAAAATCCCAGATGAGCGATGTTTGGTTGGCGTCTTTAGAATGCATCCAAGGGCACTTAGTCCTATCTCAACGGATCTTTGAGATGTTAGTACGTGCTTGAATGGTATGTGTTAGTATTTGATCTGTTGATGCTATAGTTAGATTTATATTTACAGTAATAGACTTAGAGGCACCTGTGGGAGCCTTGCATGCATCTGTATTTGGGGCCGGTGGGCCGGTGGGCCAGTGAGTCCGGCAACACCATACAATAAAATATTTAAGAATATATCGGTAATAGACACTGCCCTATTTACGGCCGCTATCCACGGATCTTCCTCTACAAAAGTCTAACCTGAGTCATCTCCCAATGAGGGTTGCATTAGTAATAAATCCAGGGCTTTACAAATTTCACATTATGTACAAACCACTCACCACTCAAACATACACCAATGTCTACTGTCCGCTCTGGCATCATTCTCGGCAAGAACCACGGCCACAAGGTCACTCCCAAGGCTGTTGCCCCCAAGATTTCCAGCCGCAAGGGCGTTGCTTCCAAGCGCACCACTTTTGTCCGCTCCCTCGTGTCTGAGGTCTGCGGTTTGGCCCCCTACGAGCGTCGTCTTATTGAGTTGATCCGTAACTCCCAGGACAAGCGTGCCAAGAAGCTCGCCAAGAAGAAGCTCGGCACTCACAAGCGTGCTAAGGCCAAGTACGAGGCTATGCAGGGTGTCATTGCCGATGCCCGTCGTGCTGGTCACTAAAGCAGTAAATAAAATTTCTATCTATTAGCATCTAATTCCTGCTGTAATTTAGGTTGCGCCTGTCAAAAAAGCCTCTAATTTTCCCTCTTTGAACAGGCAAGTTGGCCAATAAATACCCTTTGCTCTAATTTTCTCTCCTTTCTCCTCTACCCCACAAGACCATGTCGGTGAACATTACCGTCAAAAGTCCTTTCAGAAAGGATCCGTACAAGATCAGCATCACAAATGCCGAATCTCTAAACAGTATCAAGCAGTATTTGATCTCTCTTGGCCAGATCCAGCAACCACTCACCTGCTTCTCGCTGTGCAAGGGCGACTCCAAGCTCGACACTTTTGCCACTATTGAGGAGCTGGGAATCCAAGACAATGACCAGCTCGTAATGGTCCCCGAGAAGTACACCTTGGGCGAGATCACTGCCCACATCCAGCAGACTCGCGAGCTCCTGGGGTTCGTGCCCGATGTGTCGCCGTGCGATGCCGTCAACAGCGGTGCCGTGGCCATCAACGAGTTCAAGGCAAAGAAGAGCCGCGCTAAAAAGGGCGAACACGCCCTGACCGATGCCCCCGACTTGCCGACCGATATGCCCGTGCTTCGCTATGACTTTGAGCCCCATGTCGACGCCTTGGTCTCGTCCAGAAACACCTTGCTGCCTGCTCCAGTGGCCCGCACACTCCATTTCAGTTGCTGGCAGCCCCCTACTTTTAGCAACAAGCTCAAGGGTCACCTCGCGTACCTCAAGTTTGTTGCTCAGGACCACAAGGTCTTCCACATTACCGCTTCTGCTGATGGGTTCACGGTGAATTCCAGCACCGACGACAAATTCGATGCTACTCCTAAACGCGAGGGCGCTCACCACGTTTCCTTGCTCCACTTGATTGGCATGGTCTCGCCCCGTACCCTCAATTCCGTGGAGCGCATGAACAACCAGTTGGCGAAACTCTCGCCGCAGGCCTGGACTTTGCCCCGCGCCGCATACCTCTGTGCTCCTTGGCTAGTCGATGCCTCTGGTGCTGCCAAGCCTAGCGCTGATTTGGCCCGCACCCAGTCTCTGTGCGCCGATCGCGAGGCTGGCCTCAAGGACTGGAACGAGGATTTCCAAACCACTCGCGAGCTCCCTAAAGTCGACGAGGAAGGTAACCCCACCATCAGGGACCGCATCATTCGCGAGAAACTCATTGTCAACACCTGCCACGATTTCGCTAATGCTGCCACCAGGGGCGCTCTCGACATTTTGAACGGCAACATGCAGCCATTCAACCCTAATGAGCCCGCTGAGAACCAGATTTTCCTCAAGAACGGTATCTTTTACACCATGGGCTTTGACTCTGTGGGAATCTATGCCGATATGGGTGGTGATGAGGCCGCTCGCGTGGCTGCCAACAAGGACCTCCGCGGCGTTGAGCAGCTCATCACTCTTGACTTGGAGTCTCTTACACCCGTATTGACTGCCATTGTTGACTACTGTGGCCGTCGTATCATTGCACAGGGTCCCGTGCCGGGCATCTTCCGCGAGAACGCCGACCCTCAAATTGTTTATGGCAGTGCAGAGGGCCGCTCCCAGGTTTTTGCAGAATCCGAGATTGAGCCTGAGATGGCCAAGATCGCCAACGCTTTCCACCTCAAAAAGCACACTGCGTTTGACGTTGAGGGAAACACCGCCGAGATGGTTACCTCGGTTGATATGAAGTGCATGAACGGTTCTGATGGCCGCAAATACGTTTTGGACTGCGCCCGTATCTCTCCCACCGATATCGGATTTTTGGAGGAGCACAAGGAATACCCCCACCAGGTGGCACTTATCCGTCCCGAAGCGGTTGCCGAGTGGTTCCGCGCCCAAGTCCGCGCTGATTTGGAGAAGCAGGGTGAAAACGCCAAGCTCGATGAAGCCAAGATCCAGGAGTACCAAAAGAAATTCGTGGTCAACCCTGATGTCTACTTGCAGGAGCCCAGCGCCCTCAGTGCTGAGTACGAGGCTGATCGCAAGACCGTTAAAGAGGTTTCTGAGTATATCAAGAGTACTTTGATCACCAACTACGTCAATGACATCGCTCAGTCCAACACTGTTTACCCTATTGATGGTGCTCAGCTCACTGATGGCATGCACCGTCGCGGTATCTCTATGCGCCACCTTGGCTACTTTTACGCTGAAGCCAAGTCCAAGGGCTCTGAGAATGAGCTCCAGTCCCTTCTTGATGTCATTTCCCGCAACGCCATCGCCCGCGCCGTCAAGCACTTGGTCAATGCCGAGATCCGTTCTTTGCCCCTCACTGAGGTCCAGGGCGCCATCATCAAATTTTTGCAGAAAATCGAGTCCAATAAGCAGATTGCTGGCGAGGTCAAGACTCGTTTCGGCTTTGAGGTTGAGGTGTCCAAGCACTTGAACCGTCAACTTTTGCGTGAGATTGCCTTGCAGTTGGGTCTCCAATTCTCTGCTCAGGCACTCTCTGGCGCTGAGGTCAAGTGGTCGAGCCTCAGCACTGAAGATCTTGCTTGCTTTGTTCCTCGCATTCGCTATGCCACTATCCAGAGTGCCATCCCCGAGGAGGCGCTCACTGCTGGTCGCGTCAGCGTGCAAAAGAACAAGGACGAAGGTCTCGATATTATCAAGGAGTCGCTCAGCTTGCACGAGCAGGTTTACGGTGCTGTTCACCCCGAGACCGCCAAGGCCTACAACCAGGCATCGCTTGTTTACCACGAGGTCCAAGACTACAACACCGCTGCGGACCTTTGCCGCAAAGCAATTGCAATCTCTGAGCGTGTCAATGGTATCGACAGCGCGGAAACTATTGTCATGTACATTAACCTCGGCTTT
The DNA here is from genome assembly GCA_030564425.1 of Wickerhamiella cacticola. Classification (NCBI taxonomy): domain Eukaryota; kingdom Fungi; phylum Ascomycota; class Dipodascomycetes; order Dipodascales; family Trichomonascaceae; genus Wickerhamiella; species Wickerhamiella cacticola. The sequence continues at coordinate 666,609 of JAJLUX010000002.1, read as the reverse complement.
TACGAGCGCGTGCGCGGCAATGTAGAAACCAGCTTGGACCTCCTCAAGCACGTTCTTGACTTGTGGGTCGGTATTGGTTCAGTCACTCACCCTGACATGTTCAACACCATTCAGAGCATCGCGGCCATGCTTTTCCAGGCTCGCTTCTACAAGGAGAGTATCACCTGGTTTGACCGGGCCATTGAGATGGTTGAAAAGACCGGCGACAAGGCTAGCTGCGCACCCCTTTACATGCAAGTATCTCAGGCTCATGTCATCTACAACAATGCCTACGCTACTGCTACCCGTTGTGCCGAAAAGGCGTTTACAATCTACAAGAGCGTCAAGGGTCCCGATGATGAGAGCACCAAGGAGAGCAAGAAATGGCTCGACCAGCTGCTCAACGCCACTGTGCGCGATTTCAAGGCTCAGAAGCTGCAAATGAGCATTCCTGCTGCCGCCGCTCCCACTCTCAAGCACAAGAAGGAGCACAAGAAGAAGAAGGCCCGCGACGTTGATGATATCGTCAACTACATTATGAGCGATGATTCTGAAAAGCCTAAAAAGGGTAAAAAGAAGAACAGTAAAAAGAACGGCAAAAAATAAATATGTACATAGCTAGTCGTTGATTTCAAGGTCCGCGAGGCCGAAATTACGCGTGGTGATATCTAGGTAGAGCGTTTCTAGTGAGGCAATATGAGATATGGAGATAGAGGCCGGTTGACATTGCTAGTCGCTCTTAGAGAAACCTATTGACAACCCCAGCCGGGGTGCGCGCTCGCTGTACCTTTGATGCCCGGCGGTTGAGAGAGGGCCCAGATTTTTTTGTACAAGAAGGCAGAGAACATACACGGACAGTTACGGTGTGCCCAACAATCTCATCGACTCGGGGAATTCTTGAAATTATAAAGTCCCTCCTCGTGGCCGCCTTTATGTGTCTGCACGCAAACTTGGCACACCCAGAGACATTTAGGAACTCTGCAGGGGCACAAAGATCAGACATGCCGCGACCCCAAAGAAATTGGGTTATATCCGAGCCTTCATTGAAACGCTCGTACACGCTCCCGGTGCCGCCCGTCAAAAGCGTCTCGTACTGGTTCATGTCGATAGGTGTGAGGTTTTCTAGCTCGCCTCCTCTGGTGTTGTGCAAGTGAAGGACCAGTCCACATGAACGAGCGGAGATGAAACTCGTCCACCAATGCGACTCAAAATCCGCGTAGGGGGTTGGTATTTCTAGGGGATCGGGCAACACAGGCAGGGATACTTTCTCAAAACAGTTGCCCATGCTTCCAGCGAAATTCTCTTCGGCAGGCGAGCCGATAAGCGAGTGAGGCAACAGTGTAGTCGGCTCGATCCAAAAGAAAGGCGCGACAACCGGATAATCAAGGTCCCGCTCCGGGTCTCTGAAACAATTTGCAAGGCAAGCGAGAACGAGCTTAGCGAGAGGTACGTCGCCTGGTTCGACACTGAATATCTCGCACAAGGCACGCACATAGTAAGGTGCAGCGTTTTGGACAGCACACCTAAACGAGCCAAGACGAAGAGCGCTCCAGTCCTTAGCCTCTGTTGGGGCAACACCCGGTTCATCTTCCAAGTCTCCATGATTTCCAGAGAGGACAGTGGGTATCCATCTTTCGTTTCCGACATACTGGGGAGGGAGTCCCGCGGGCCTTCCGGGAGTACAGAACATCGGCTTCATCGGAAAATATCTGCTCCAAGTACGAACAATGTCGATAGAATCGTTGTAGCTTGATCCGGGGTCTGCATGCGTCCAAGCGGCCGCAGTACACAGGGCAATCCCATCGACTAGTTCACGGGCGCGATCATCTCTCGAAGGTTGAAACGGAAGAACCGGTAGACCAATATAGTTGTTTTTATTAAAGGAGATAATACCAAAGGGCTCACTGAAATAGGCGCTTCGCAAGTACGACCTGCAAACACCGCCTTCGTCAGTGTGAGCCACTACTGTTACCTGGCTATGGATGCCCATGGTCAGCGCAGTAGCGAAAAGAGCTCCTTGACCTGAACGCTCCATGGTGGAGCCGAGGACATGGAGGGCATACGTTGCTGCACCGGGGAGGTGCGAGGCCGGCACTTCCTCGCGTTCATTGATGGGATGATGACGGTCACACACAACTGTGCTGCCCATAGCAATCGCAGCACTCGCAAGGACAGTCCAAGCTTGGAATTCGTGATGACTCGGGAACAAGGGGCAAGGCAGAAGTACAAATTTACGTTTGTGATCATAACGCAGGGCGTACATAGACTCAGCACATATGGGCTTACCACATCGCATTTCAGCAGTGGAGAACCCGTCAACGTCGCTAGAAAACGCCAGCGCGCGGGCGACCGCGTAGACAAGTTGAGCAAGGTTGGAATGCGTCCAGCCCCCCTTGAGCTCGCAGAAGTCGGCTAGAAGGTCCTCCCCAGTTGGATATTCTGCTTGACACCTTGGAAGCTCGGCAATATCCCGCAGGTATGCGCTAGGGTCAGTTGAACGTGCTCCCACTTCATACGCAATGTGGTGTACTCGTGTGTCGGGTAAGCCGTTGACCGTCATCTCAGTACGTACAGTAGATTCGTATCGCCGGTAAGTGGAAGTCGATGCAGGTCCTCCACCCCTATTATGGAGAACGCCCTCCGCGAGGACTCTAGGCTTGTTAGCAGAAGATTTCTCTGCCGAGTGCATCGTGAGCGTCAGCAGACTCTGACACAGCCAATTATAGCCCCTGGAGATGACAAAACAGTAACCTATAGAGTTATAAGTTAGTAGAGGCGATAGCTAAAGTGACGTGTGGAAAAACTAGTGGTGGCTGGGGCACTGCAGGACTGAGCCTACCTACAAGAGTTTAGTGGTATATTACGCCTAGGACGACATGCAGTACTATGCATATCAAATTACATAATTCATAGATGGTTTGAACTGATTCTCACGGGATGCATAAACTATGCATATGTATGCACGACCGACGATAGTTATGCGGATCTTGCATATGTTTGAGTATCCTGTGGAATGTCCGACTAATGCATAGATGAGAGGCAAATGGCGCGGTAGCGTACCAACTATGAGGCTACAAAGCAGCCCAGGATGTGAGTCCTGGCCGTAATGAGCCTATGCAATTATGGCAGCTTGCGCAAGTACGTGGTAAGGCAGTCGGCAACACCAAGTGGAAGGTCAGGGCACGGCCTCATTTTAGCAAAATAAGCATGTGGCTCCATTCATCAAGCGATGACTTTGTGAGTCGCGTGGCTTGATACAGGTTTCACAATTGAGAAACACAGTGGATCCGATGGATACAAATCACAATGGCTAGACTCACCCAGTATAGCGTCCTTCGCTAATTCGGATATGTTTGGGATAGGGTGAGACAGAGGTACACGTGACGCCTCTACCTGAGCTGAATTCCGCAATACCAGCACATCTGTCATGAGCGAGCCGGAAGTAAGTATGTATGAAGTGATTCGGAGCGTGGGAATAATGCACACACTTGAACCTTATATCGAGCGGACCGAGAATATGAGAGCGCTGTTTAGGTGCCTGGGGTTCATTAAACGCAACCCGTTTGTGCTGGAAAAGCTCAAGGCCGCCAATAAACTTGATAAATGGCATCAGGCAGTGCGCGTTTTCCCCGAATTCTCTGGAGAGACGTTGCTACGCGTCATTTGGGTTATCCTGCTACTCCATAAGGTCGCGCTGATTGATTTGGGCCCCGGAAATGATTTATTCCACATACCTAATGGAGAGGCGCCTTTGCAGCGAGTCGAGCTGGGTCGTATGCGCAAAGTGGACTTGACCGAGCTGGTGGCTCTCTGGGAAAAATGCGGGATGCCGAAACTGGGCAATTGCTCAACTACAAGGCGCATAAAGAACAAGTGCTCCGTGACTGCGATCGATTTGGTGGAGGAGGCTTTCCGGTATGTGGCTATCGAGGTCTCTATTGCTGGAGACGAGGCAAGTTTCGCGTACGAGACGTTTGTGCGTGACGTCAACTTTATCATGCTACGTGATGAGCAGCTGGACTTTACAGACACCACGCTGTTTAGTTTGCAGAAAGTATTCCCGGTATCCCACAAACACCTTTCTGAGGCCGCCGCGCAGTCCGCTGAAGCCGCAGAGACAGAAAGACAAGAGGAGCCACCCAAAGATATTTCGGATTTGGATCCGCGCTCGGCGGAGTTTCGCCGTCGTTGCTCTTCCGGTACTGACCACAGCAATAGTATACGCGAGATATCTAAACTGCTCTGGTGCCCGGTTGACGACTAGAGACGCTATTAGCCTGCGACTATGGGCCACTATAGGATCTCCCCCGTAATTTCAAATTAGCCTAGTTACCCCGGCAGCGGTATATATATGGCAATATAAACATCCACATGAAGGTTCTGTACGCCTGTACTCCCCACTATATCCAATTGTGGCTGCTGTAGCTGTCTTGAGCACATAGTGGCATCCCACTCGGCCATGCCCGGCGAGGCAAGCAACCTGAGAGCAGTCCAGCACAAACGGCCACCATAGCCACTAGCGCTAGGCCCAAAGAGTAATAAACACGCGTCGTGCCAAGCGGCATGCATCACCGACTTTGGGATCTATAACATTCCTCATGCACTAAATGGAACGCTTAACATGATATTAACGAATGCAGTGATCTCATGCTGATCGGCTTGTTCAATGCATGCTAATTTCTAAGAAACTGCTCCAGCAGGAGATGGTGGTGGGGCAACGCGTACAACGGCTGGTGGACAAGCTGGTACCTTTACGGGGAGGGCTAATTAGTTTGTCTTCCTGGGCTCCCAATGCTAGCATACCCCGGTGAGACTGTCTCAGCTAAATTCGCAAATAGGGTTTTATAGGATCTATGAGTTCGTGTAGGCAAGCTATTGATGTGAGCAAGAGTAAAGATGGCTGCCCCTGCGATGCAGAAGCGAGAAGCCTGCCTATGTGGCCCACTGCGTATCTGCATGGGGTGCATACATGAGGAAAGCCCATCTTAGGGTTGCGCACAAATGCCCGGCGACAGCCCGGATACTCAAGAAATAGAAAAAGACATCCGCGACGAGGTGAGACGCGCATACGATCATGCCTGGGCTGGGGACGAAAGCGTTGCCGTTATCTCATTTCTTCTCCACAACGGGCGAGCTGGGCCCCGCTCCCAGCCCTCATACACCCGGTACCAGGAGGTAAAAGCACGCCACATACGGCTCAAAGCTCTTTTCAGGTACATTCAGTACTTGAAGCTCAACCCCGACGCGTTTAGCAACCTCAAAGCCGCACGGTCCCCAGAGGAGCAACGCGAGACCCTCAAGGATATGAGCCCCAGTGAGGATATTCGCGCAATACTGTGGACCATTCTGTTGAGTGAGCGGATCGGTCTCTTCAACCTGGCGCCGAATACGGATCTCTTTGACCTCACCCCCGTGTGCGGCAACTATGGCCGGAAGCTAGTGAGGCTGGGGTCCATCAGGAAAAGAGATGTGTACAGCGTAGCTGCGTTGTGGAGAACGTGCGGCAAGCCGGTGCTGGGCCAGTACTCGAGTGAGGAAGCGTGGGAAAACGACATGACGACAACTGAAGCAGTTTCAGTAGAGGCCCTGCGGTGCGTGCCGATTTACTTTACAGTGCTGGGGGTTACCACAATACCACACCACGAAATTCTTGTGGATATCATGGTCTTTATTTCGGCGCTCGAGCAGCTTGAGTTCTCGCAGAGTGTGCTGAGGGTGTGCTTGGACGTGTTCCCCTCTGAAAAGGTTTTGTGGGAGCAGGATGGTACACTAAAGCCAGATGGGTTTATATCGGCAGTGGCCAAGAGATATGTCGCGTTGGCAAAAACACCAAGGGAACGCGTCAAGTCTTCGTGGGACCTGCTGATGGAACGCACCTGGAGTGGCATCACCAGCCTGATTTGGTCGACGGACGCATTGACAGAGCACAGTTTTAAAAAAGTGGTGCTCAATGCGGCCATACAGGAGTCGATTCGCCTAATGGATGGCGTTATACGTGAAGATGGTACAGTCCAGTATGAGCCTATAGAGTGAGCAGTATGGCATAAACTGTAGAGCTTGGAGGCGAATTAATAGCTACTGTTACTTTCCTAATTGTGGCACTGGCTCGTGTTGGAGATACTGTTGAGCCGATGATAGCGTTGATGCGATGGGCGATGGGGGACATAGACGGCTGTATTTGCAGTTATTGAGCGCGATGCGGATATATGAGGTCCCCTCTTCATGGAGTCTCGCCTATCATGCAGGAACCAACCGCTGCATATGACAATGTGCCCTATACCAGGCTGCATAGTGTAGTCGAGACACCAGTCATTCGCTGTGCGCAGTATCAATTTGGTATAGTGGGATGCAGCGATGTATATTCCTTCAAGTCGATATGTGAGCTCATATTGCCAGGCATAATGCAGGCTGCTAATTTACACAAACTCTAAATATTTTGTAGAATGAAGTCATTGTGTATAGAAATTAGGGTGTCCCAGACACAGTCACTACCCGTAACCCGAGCAAGCTGTGTCCGGGTGGCCGCCTCGGAATATGCACTAAATGGGACCCACTTGAGGTACCATTAAGGGATCCGCAGGGGACCCGCGATTAGATAACCAAGTGGGCCCCCTCGATCATGGCCACTAGATGAGATATCTGGTACATTGTGGCTCAGACCGGTCGTATAAGCACGTATGGCAACCATCTCTCACAGATTGTTCACGAGCGACCTCCTGGAAGCGGCTGAACCCGTACATGCACCAATATGCAGCTAATTACGAGATAATTATGCAAGTCATTTGCGGTTTGGGTATGTAAACAGAAAGTTGGCAGTCTCTGGGAATGTTTAGCGAATGCGACTCTGATTTGCGGAAAATCGAGAAAGATATTCGCGATGAGGTCTGGCGTGCATACGAACACTCTTGGGCAGAGGATGAGAGTGTGGCCGTTATCTCGCTCCTCCTCTGCCAACGCAACCCAAAGTACTCTGCTGAGTTGTATGCCAATTTCTGCAGGATCAAGGACAGCTACATGCGTCTCCGGACTATGCTCAAGTACTGTCGGTTCTTTAAGCGGAACCCCGAGGTGCTCTCCAGGGTAAAGAAAGCAGAGTCTCAAGAGGAGCAACGCGAGATTCTCAAAGATATGGGTGACCAAGGCACAGACAATGATTTAGTTCTGTGGATGATTCTGTGTTTTGAGCACCTGGGGGTTTTCGACCTCGGCCCTCACACGGACCTGTTTACCTGTAATAGCACGCAGACAACGTTTTGGCAACGGCTAGGCGATAGTGCACTGGAGAGTATCTGGAAGGCGTGCGGCGAGCCAGCTTTACTGCTGTCCTGGTCAGCTTGGTCCAAGGAGTTTGAGGTCAAAACGTCAATAAAGCGCGACCTGCGGTATTTTGGGATCGAAATATCTTATACAAAGCTAAAAGGATTGAGTATACGTCGCGAATTCTTTGACGAGGCGATTACTTTTATCTCTGCGTTGGAGCAGGTCGAGTTCTCGCATAGTACACTTGGGGTGTGCTGGGACGTGTTCCCCTCGGAAAAGCGCCGCTTTGACAAGCACGGTAGGCTCGGCCGGGCCGATCTGATTGCTCGTGTTGCTCAAAGGTACGTGTGCCTCGCGAAAACCCCCAAAGAGGTGGCACAGCGCAGGTATTTGGGGAAAAGCTCTAAATGGAATGGCCTCGCCAATATAATTTGGTCGGAAAAAGAAATGTCTGAACGCAGTTTTAGGAATGTTGTGCTTAACGCGGCCATACAGGAGTCGATCCGCCTAATGGGTGGTTCTATACGCGAAGATGGTAGAGTCAAGTACGAGCCTATAGAGTGAGCAGTGTGGCATAAACTGTAGCTTGGAGGCAAATTAACGCTACTGAACTATGGCATTGGCGATGATAGACGCGTTGATGCCACGCGAGTCGTATTTGCAGTTATTGAGCGGACTTGATCATGCGGATATACAAGGTACCCTCTTGATAGAAACCGGCTTGTAACGTCTGCCCATCACGCAGGACCAACCGCTGCATATGGCAATGCGCCTCTAGCGGTTGCGCGCATAAAATTATCGCCAAGACAGAGGCCACAGCTACCATTCATTAGTTGCGCGTAGATCAATTTTGTATGCAGCTATGAGCTCATGCTGAACTAGGTATCAGAGATCAAGCGCCGACTGCAGAGGCAGCTAATCTAAATTCTAATTATTAGTACAAACAAGTCATTGCATATAGATATTAAGAGTGTCTCAGACAAGGTGCCCAGTCACTACCTGATGTGTCCGTCTGTACCCAGAGTTTACCGCAAGCCGAGCATGGAGCAGGCGACCTGACGCTGGTGAGCGAGCGGTGTTCAATCTGCGAGCCACACCCAGAGTATGCACCCATGTGCAGCTAATTGCGAGACAGTTGTCTAAGTCATTTAAAGTTCGGGGTATGTAAAGATAAGGACTTTGCCAGAGTCTGAGAATGTTTAGCAAATGCAACGCTGATTTCCGGAAAATCGAAAAAGATATACGCGATGAGGTCTGGCGTGTATACGATCATTCGTGGGTGGAGGATGAGAGTGTAGCCGTTATCTCACTTCTTTTGTGCGAGCGCAATCCGAGGAGCTACACTAAACTGTATGCTAACTTCTGTAGGATCAGGGACAGCTACATGCGTCTCAGGACTATGCTCAAGTACTGCCAGTACCTCAAGCTGAACCCCGAGGTGCTCTCCAGGGTAAAGAAGGCAAAGTCTCGAGAGGAGCAATGCGAAATCCTCACAGACATGGGCGGCGAAAGCACAGACGAAACCATTCTGTGGATAATTCTGTGTTTTGAGCACCTCGGGGTTTTCGACCTCGACCCTGACACGGACCTGTTCACTTGTGAATATAGGCAAAGGATGGCTTGGGAGCGGCTCGGTTCTAAAACGCTAGTGAAAATCTGGAAGGCGTGCGGCGAGCCGAGCTTGTGCCTATCCTGGTCTGCTTGGGATAGCGCGTTTGTGATGAAGGCGTCAATAAAGCGCGACCTCCGGTCCTTTGGAATCGAGGTATTGTACAGACAAGATCAGGGTCTAATAATACGTCGCGAGCTATTTGACGATGCGATTGTCTTTATCTCTGCGTTGGAGCAGCTCGACTTGTCGCGCAGTACACTTGGGGTATGCTGTGACCTATTCCCCTCGGGGAAGCGCCACTTCCACCGGTACGGAAAGTTTGACGAGGACGACATGATAGCTCGCGTTGCGCAGAGATACGTTTACCTCGCGAAAACCCCCAGAGAGGTAGCACTAGAGAGGTACGCAGAGAAAAGGTCTATATGGAACGACATTATCTATATTATCTGGTCAGAAAAAGAAATGTCCGAGCACAGTTTCAACAAAGTGGTGCTTAACGCGGCCATACAGGAGTCGATTCGACGGATGGGCGCCGCGATCGACGACGACGGTCAAGTGAGAATCACGTGTAAACACGAGCCGATGTGGACAGAGCGCGGGTTTCAGCTCGAGCGGAAAATTGAGGGCCCCAAGTGATCTCCCCCGTGGCTTGCATGCCTACACTTGGATAGCGTGCTAGTACAGAAGCACCAGACCAATCCAAGACGACGCTAGCCCCGCACTGATTAGAGCGTCTAGCGTTTGGTTTGTGAGGATTGAATCCATGGCCACTAAAAGGACAATACACTCAAGAACTCATTGGTGCGTGTCTTTTGAATGTCGCATGGTGCTTTAGTCTATAAAGCTTAAATTGGCGGTTCTGCTAGCTTGGGGAGGTACATGAGACGCATCAGTACCTGCTAACAAGACTCAAGTGGTGTATGGTAACAATTAATGGCTTTCAATTAGAATAAGCGCCAGTTGCGTCCCTAGTATGGTTGAAGGGGATAATTTGATCAAGTCTGAACCGCAGCCGCCCAGGTAAAACTGATAAAGAAATAACATAAATAATTAACTAGAGAGTGCAGTTGAGGGTGGTTTATCGAGTTTTAGGCCATGGAATCGTTTGGTTTCTCTGGCCTGGTTTCTGGTTTGGTTTCTGGCCTGGCCTCTGGTTTGGCCAACCCGGGACCATGGTCATACGGAGGCGCGCTATCTGGCAAGGCAGCTCCTGTGGAGGCCTTTTCGTTACGCTGGACAGGTGGATCCTCGGTTTCTGCTATGGGTGATTCAGGGACAGGGCCCTCCCACTGACTGTTGTCGCCTCTCTTGTTTCTCCACCACGCGGCGATCCGCTTTCTCTTGAAAAAGAGCACTAGGAGGACGATTAGCACAAAGAGCCCTACCATAAGGCCACAGAATAGCCAGCGGCCCCATCTGTGCCAGTTCATGGCGTTCTTTGAGGAATAATAGTAGCCTCCAGCGGAGTATGGGTAGTACACACCTCCTACGTATCCACCACCACCGTACCCGGGTACTCCGCTCCCTCTAGAGCCAGAGCCAGAGCCAGAGCCGCTGCCGCTGGATCCGGAACCTCTCGAACCGCTGGAACTAGAACTCGAGCCTCCTCCTCTGGAACCACTGGAACTGGAGCTGGAGCCTCCTCCTCCTCCGCGACCACCTCCGCCTCCGCCTTTTTTAGATATCGTCAAATCAGGTATAGAAAATGGTAAAGTTATTGGGGCCATGTTTTGATGTGAGATTTATGCGGCGCGATTTGCACTTTATAAGCCAAAGCTGGGGGATCAGTGTGCATGGGTTACGTCACACCTTGCATGCGCAGCTCAGGGGCGTTATGCAAGTCTCGACTCGGCCGTTAACAGGTGCGAGTAGCCATCGGTAATTGTACTGTGCATAAATGTTTGTGTTGGGCGAATTGAGCGAGCTGGGTTGGTTTGCGGCTGTAATTTGTGGCTGTAATTTGCGGTCGTAACGTGACAGTGAATCTGGAAATCAAGCCAGTAGAATGTGCACCAGTATGCCACTGAATCAGCCGTTGTCACATATCGCATATGCATGTACTCTAGGTGGCTTGGCATTCTCTAGCCGAGCCTCCTGCACCGCATCTGCATGATACTGCGAGATGCCCGCAGGTGTTAATCTGGGGGGCAACCGGAGAATCGTTGTTTTTATCTACAAATTAGAGCGTATTTAGTTTGCCAATTCTCTGGCGATTTGGGCAGCCATGCGGGCATTATTCTTGACAAACTCGATATTCACAGCAACAGTATCGCCCTTGGTTTCTTCCCAAACTTTTCTCAATAAAAAGGGAGTGGCTTCTTTACCAACAACGCCTTGCTCTGTAGCTTGCTCGAGCGCCAAGGCAATAGCCTGGTCAACGACCTTGGGGTCCATGCTGAGGCTCTCAGGGCACGGAACGCACCACACGGAGCCCATATCGAGGCCAAACTCCTCTGCGGCCGTGATGGCCCTGGCAGCAGCTTTAGCGTCCTTGAAATGGAACGGCGACTTGCTGCCACTGGTGCGAGTGAAGAATCCGGGGACCTCGACTCCAGGGCCGCCGTGGGTGTACACGGGGACGCCCTTTGTTTCCAAAAACTCGAGAGTCTTGGGGATATCGAGGATGGATTTAGGGCCCGAGCATACGACCGCAACGGGGGTCCTTGCCAGCTCCTCCAAGTCTGCCGAGATGTCCCAGGTCTCGGCCACTCCGCGGTGAACACCACCCAAACCACCAGTACCAAATACCTTGATACCTGCCTTGTGCGCCAAGATCATTGTCGAGGCAATTGTAGTGCCGCCGCTCAAGTTATTGGCAATGATGTTGGGGATGTCGCGACGAGAGACCTTGGCGAGGTTTTTGCTCTGAGCAAGGAACTGGAGCTGCTCGTCGCTGACTCCAACGATCCCTTTGCCCTCGATAAACGCAGTGGTGGCCGGCACACCCCCCTCGCTGCGGACAATCTCCTCGACCTCGCGAGCCATCTCGACATTTGCGGGGTAAGGAAGCCCATGGGTAATAATAGTGGATTCAAAAGCAACCACAGGCTTTTTATTAGCAATGGCATCGCGAACGGCAGGGGAGACGCTGAGGTAGGGGCGCGAGGGCACAAACTGGGCCCTTTGGGCGAGGCGGCGGAGCATGTGAAAAATTGTCAAGTTTACCCCAGAATTAGAGGGATGCGAAGATGCTGCCGGGGAAACGTGGGCGTGAGCGAGGGCTGAAGGTGAGGTGAAAGGAAAGGAAAGGAAAGGAAAGGAGAAGAAAAAACGAAAAGAAAAAACAAAAAGCAAGAAACTGAACAAAAAAGACAAAAGAAAAGAAGACAACAAAACAAACCAGAAAACTCCGAATTGAGAAATACCAGACTCGGAAATCAATTTCCAACCAGCAGCGCTACTTTTGTAACCATCAGCGCTCACTGAAACTCCGACCCCAGCTCGGGCAGCTCGGGCAGCTCGGGCAGCTCGCTAGCTCCGACACGGATGAAACTTTGACCTGATCACTTGCCATACGCTAAAGTCATACTATTCTTTTATAGCATAATCTATTTACAAATAAGCGTCCAATTCCTCATCAGACCCGTAACGCAAGTACTTGCCAGAAAGAGCCTTATCAGCTCTCAACGCCAAGTTGCCGTACAACTTTCCCGAAGTCTCGGCCTTGACGAGGCCGCCACTAGAGTGAAGCTTGTGGAACTTGTCTGCGTGCTCGCCCATGGTGCTGGTGTGCTTGTCGCGGATACTGCCCTGCATGTCGGTATCGACAACGCCAGGAGCGACGCTAATAGCGGTAATGGCGGGCTCCTCGAGGGCCAGTGTACTGCAAAAGGCGTTCATAGCGGCCTTGGTGGCACCGTAGCAGGCCCAGGTAGGGTAGTCGCCGGTAGAGGCACCACTTGAAACAGCAATAACACGGCCCCTGGACTTGCGGAGCTGGGGCAAAATGGCCTTTGTGATGCCAACAAGTGAGAAAAAGTTGATGCCAAAGCTCTTTTTCCACTCCTCGATGTTGGCATCCTCAATGCGAGCGACGGGCTCCAAGACACCGTGGTTCAGGACGGCCGCGTCGAGCTCCGCAATCTTGGAGAGCTTTTCGTAAACAGATTGATCGGTGACGTCGCCCTGGATGTGCTCGAAAAGCTTGTCCTGGAGGGGGGTGGCACGACGGGAGACACCAATAACGTGCTGGCCCTTGGAGATGAGGTACTTTGCGATCTCGAGGCCAATTCCGGAGGAGGTACCGGTAACGAGAATAGTCATGTGGGTGGATTGCTGGGGGTGGATTGCTGGGGATGGAGTTTTATAGATCAAGGGTAAGGGTTCAGGCACAGCTGCAGACAGTGCATGTGGAGGTGGAGGTGGAGCTGGGAGCTGGTAAATGCATATGTGAATCTGAATAACGCTACACAATGTTACAGATCCAACTCCAGTCCACTCTGCTGCCTGCCTGCTGCCTGCCAGCTGCCTGCCTGCTCAGCTGCCTGCTGCCTTAGTCACCACCGCAACACCCCGTTAAACCCTCTTTTCAAACTCTAGCAGTGCATCTGGATGAAGGACCTCCGCGGGGATTCGCCCGCTTTTAGGCCAGGAAACGCAACGCTAAACTCGCCTGAATCCCCCAGATACAAATTCAAAAAGTTCAACCCAAACAGAACTTTCCAAGTCAAGGAGGACAAGTTCACCCCCCACGCGGCTCCGTTCACGCCTCCGGTGCCGTTTACAATGCCTGAGGTCGAGAAAAGCCTCACGCAAATGTACCACCCGCCCCTGCACCCGCTCCAGTACCACCTCTACGCGCCGAGCCCGGCACGCCTCAAGCCCGCGTTGGACCCGCACCAGCGCACGGCCGAGGACCTTTTCATCAGCGACGATCTGCGCAAAACGCTGCAGGAACGCAACGAGGCCACGCTGCAGACTCTGCCGGCCTCGAGCCTCCCCGAGTACGTCCACGTCTACCACTCGCTCGTGCCGCTCGACACGTCCACGTTCCAGGACAAGAGCCCGCGCACCTGGAAGTACAAGGCCGTCTCCAACGCCACGGGCCGCACCGTCTGCCTCATGCGCGTCGAGGACTTTAACCTCACCCACGAGCAGGCAATGGCCCCCGTCAACAAGTGGAACAAGGTCAAGCTCGCCGGGCTCGTGGGCGTCCTCGAGGCGTTTAGCACCCTGGCGTTTGGCGACAACTCGCTCGTGGTCGTTTACGAGTACTACCCGCTGGCCGAGACCGTGGACGCCTACTACCCGACCACCCAGCCAGAGGGCCGGGTCTGGAGCATCGCGGCCCAGCTGGCCACTGCGGTCCACCAGCTGCACAAAAAGCAGCTCTACGTGCGCGTCCTGAGCCGGAAAAGCGTCGTGGTCACCCAGAAAGATCGCGTCCGCCTCGGATCGTGCGCCGCCGAGGACGTCATGGCGCTCGAGAAACGCATCCAGACCAGCAGCCCCCCGCCCGATAACGCGGCGCTCGCGGCTAAAGACTGGCAAGATCTCGGCAAGCTCCTGCTATCGCTGATGTCCCAGAAACCCAGCCTGGCCCAGGCCCAGAGCAAGTACAGCCCCGACCTGTGCGGGTTTGTCCAGTACCTAATGGGGGGCCCCGACCCCCCGCAATCCGAGCAGATCCTCTCGACGTTGGCCCCGCACATGTTGCGGGTGGTCGACGCGGCGCTGCTGCAGACAGACACGCTCGAAAACGCGCTCAGCACCGAGCTCGAAAACGCGCGGCTGGTGCGTCTCATGGCCAAGCTCCAGTTTGTCCTCAACAGACCGAGCGACGCTAGCGACCCCCGCTGGCAGCCTACTGGCGACCGGTACGCGCTGCGGCTATTTTTGGACTATGTTTTCCACCAAAACGATGAAAACGGCAAGCCAAGTCTGGATCTGGCCCACGCGCTCGCGGCCCTCAACAAACTGGATGCCGGCGTGGACGAGAACGTCCTTTTAGTCTCGGCCGACGAACAGACACGAATTATTATGAGTTATAAGGAGCTCAAGATGGTCATTGAGCAAGTGTTTAAGGAACTAAGGAGAGGCGAGTAGAGCCCCTGACTATCTTTTTTGACCATTGGCTTATGCCACAATATACGCAGATTTATCCGCAATTTTATAATTGTCGTAGAACAAACATATACAGGTGCTAGCACTGGCCGCTGGTGCAGAGGCGGATACCCCTCTGCTCAGTTTCTGGAACCGCCCCACAGCCTCTGAAAACTCGCCTCTAAAGTATGCACTGTTGTGGCGCGTGCATAAGCGAATACACTGGGGTTTCTTGGCTGACCCTAGACATCTGCCCATTCAAACTACAAAAACTGCACAATAAAAAGCACCTGATAGCACACCTGCTGTTTCCGGACGGGTGCTCTGATCTTCAGCCATTTACCCCTATCAAATCTCGGTGGACCCCATCCCCAATATGGCATGATGCAGGTGCTGTAATCACGTACAGCAGACCCACACTCCACCAGCTGGTATATAAGTACAACACTCGCCCCCGCAGCGAGCAGAGAAAACCATGGCAGAGGCTGGAGACTGTGTCACTTCGAATCGCGTGTATGGAATGCTACTAGGCGCAGAGCCTAGTGCAAGTCGTTGGAGGACCGTGATGGTGTTTGAGCAACAAGGACGCCAACTCATTGCGACTCCGCACACCACTAAGTTTATGAACCCGAAAAGGTTCAAGTTGGGGAATAAACCCAGCACCAAGTCCTTTTGGTGCAATTCGATTTTCGTTGATGGAAAACAAAAGTACATCCAATGGACGCACCATAAGGAAATCCTTCAGCATGTGGGCACCCTACGTCCTAGCGTCCCTTGCTCCGTGATTTTAAGGTCCAGGCGAGCGAGAAAATCTCAGATTCCATTTAGGAATATGTCTGCAAGTGATTCTGAACAAGAGGTCACTGTTGGTCCTCGAGATAAACGCAGAAATCCAAGGAAACGGCCCCTGGTGGGGAAAAAGCCGAGCCGCCCTGCCAAAGTTGCAAGGACTAGAGCCAGCGAGGAGGTTGCTGAAGCAGAGGCTGAAGCAGGAGACGACGCCTGTGACGGCGAAATCGAGTTTATCGATCTTTTGAGTTCAGATGATGAGAGAGATGGTGACACCCCTAGCGAGGCTGGCACCGCTGGCGAACTCACCATCCCTGAATCCGTGAAAGCCGCCGACAGGGATCGCTGGATCACATCCTCGCCCGCCCTCTTACCCAGCGTTGAGGGCCTTTTTGAGCTGGCGCAACCGCTAAGGAAGTGGACGGCAGAACAAATCAAGTTTGTGAAAAAACTGGCGAAACAAGGCGCGAAGCCGCCGCAAATCTCCCGCAAGTTCTTGCCCCAGTTTGACGCTTACTGCTCGCCCGAAAAGGTCAAACGCCGGCTCGAAAAGATATCTGCTCGCAAGGAGCGCAGGCGTAGCCGCAAAGAGGCAAGAAAGACGGGGGCAGAGGCAGAGCAGAGACCCGAGGAAAGCGCTGCCCCCAGTCAGCCAGCGGAGCCCAATACCTCAAACCATGACCTTGGGCCTGCGAGTGTGGCCGCTCCATCTCAGGCAAGCGCAGGGACCTCTATCAGTTCTCAGCCTGAAGCCTCAATTGGTATGCAGGCCTCTTTAGCATCCCCGTTTATCGACGGCAAGGAGCGTGTCGTGGCATTGGAGCGCAGCGACGTGCTAGTTCGCAAGACTTGTGAGCACTGTGAGAGAGGAACCAGTGCGCGTCGGTACAGGTTTGAGAAGGGCAATGTAAAGTACGATGCTCTGTGCACTCTGTGTACTTATTATATACGAATGGACGGTGAGCATCGCCCTGGGCAGCCCAGCAACGAGACGCAGGCTTCTAGCGAGAATTCGCCACGCGTTGGTGGCCCGGAAGCTATAGTTGATCTCACCCTGGACAGCTCACCGTCTCCTCCCGCTCTCTTGTCGGACACTGAGACTGGTACCGAGTCTGTTCCAACCTCGCAAAGCTCACAGTCACCGATAATTCTCGATCTGCGGGAGCACCATGACATTGATTCGAGCATTTCTCAACTGCATGAACGCTGCGAGATGATCCAAGGTCGAACGTTGCGATCCAAAACCCCCCGCAAAAACCCCGCATCGTCGCTGGACGTGCTCAATGTCAGCTCATTGCTTTGACACGTTTTTGGTTATTTATTCGCCTGCTTTAGCAGTAAGTTATCTATCAACCCCATAGGTTCTAATGGGTCCCAGCTAGGGCTTTCACGATCAACACTAGAGAATCCTGTAATTTTATAAATAAATAGTTAGGTTCAAAACCACATTCACGACCCAAATGCTAATGCACATGGCGCCAATTCCTCGGCTCATTTGCATCCCGTTGAGCGGGAGAGCTACAGTCAAGAGCACAAGCGTGAAAAGCAGCAGAATGCACGTCAGAATCACGCTCGAGCTCCTCTCAACTGCAATCTGCGTTGTTCCAGACAGGGCCATGTGCAGCAGGGACGCCCCACCCAAACCAATGAGAATCAGCAAGAGAGGCGACCCGAAACACGCGCTAAGGGCCATGGTCGAGTGGTCGCTGCGGGCTATAGACACGTTTGATATCAGGTCGCCGAGCGAGTTGCCGATAGCTACAACGGTGAGGCCCAGCACCGCCTTGGAAATGTTCAAGACTTTGCCAATGAACTTGACAATTTCCAAGACTTGAGACGCCAGGTTGAGGATCCAAATGACTGCCAAGCAAAACCCGCAAAATGCCGGAAACAGCACGCTCACCGTGACCAGTCGGGACGCGACCAGTAGCGCCGCAATCACCAGCACAGTACCTGCAGCGTACTGCCAGTCGTCGTGCGGCAAAACTAGCGCGTAGATTGCTATCGGAGTGGCCACTGCATACACAGACATGAGTGTTTTCGAGCTGCTCCCCTGCTTTGTTTGGGGGATGGGGATGGAGAGTTGCAGCGACACGAGCATTGGCCACATTACAACAGTAACAAACTTTTGGAAATGCGACTTTTTATCCCAGTCGAGGTACCCGGGAAGCAAGTGCTGTCTGAGGGTCGTGACTTGCTCATTGTCACCAGAGATCCCGCTGCATATCGAGAGAGCGGGCGACCGTTTGTATAGCGGGGACGGCGCCTGGTCATCTTGCGGTGAATGCTGAGGGTTGGGCAGGTTGAGTTTGGGCAAACACAGCGAGTACTGCGAGGGCTGAGTCTGCCGGTCGGGGAGGTGGCTTGTACCCGGAACGGACGCGACCGGAGACACGCCCGATGTAGGCGATACCGGCTCCGAGTCGCCCTGGTCAGTGAAATGTTCGACAGCCCCGTACAGTGACGGCCTGAGGGGCCCATCGTCGAGATCAGGGTGCAGGTGCATGTAGCTTGAGTGGGCAAACTCGGGCTCCACGCGCCTCGGCTCTGACTTTATAACCACGATTGCGTACACACAATAGAGCACAACGAGCCCGATGCTTTCGTGGATGGTGATTTTGCCATCGGCGACTACAAACACAATGAGGAGCACTGCCACTACCAAGAAGCTGGCGTCCCGCATAAAGATCCGCGAGTCAACAGGTGACGGCTGGGTGATTGCGAGTGTTCCAATCACCACACAAATGATGAAAAACGCTGCCCCAATGATGGACCCTACTGCCAGGGCCGAATTGCCCTTGCGGAGAGCAACAAACGCAGAGAAAATGTCTCCGCTGGCATTCCCAAACGCTATAAAAGTGGCTCCAATCACTGCATCAGAGAGTCCAGTGTGCAACGAGAGCAAGTGAAGGTTCGGACAAAGGAAATCATAGGCAGCGATCCCGGTAGCAGCAAACAAGTACACGAGGCTGATAATCGGACCGACAAGGGTCGCCAGGGTATCGAGCGTGGCTATATGGGACAGTGCCCACATTTTGTATATTCACGCTGATTGTGTGAGAGTTTATCGACCGGGACTTGCTTGAGTGCGGTCACGTGCAAAAAATGCAGGCACAGTGCATAACGTTAAAGTAACGCTTAAAGCCTATAGAGGGTTTAGGATTAGAGGGGTGGTAGGTAGAGGTCAAGTAGGGTCAGGCAGAGGGTGGCAGAGGTCAAGTAGAGGTCAAGTAGAGGGTAGAGGGTCAGGTATGATCGGGCAAGCGAGATCGTAAGCCAGCGAGATCGTAAGCCCCCACTGCCTCCCTCAGCCCTGCCGCTATCTCCCACCTTGTACCCTATCTCCCTCCAAATCAACTGATTTATCATGTCATCCCGACCTACATGGCAACCGGATGGAGAGGCCCAGCAGTGCCCCCTCTGCGATTCCAAATTTACTCTTTGGCATAGAAGGCATCATTGCAGACATTGCGGGCGAGTAGTTTGCGGGCCATGCTCGAGCCACAAGACTCAGTACTTGCCCACAACCTATGTGGTGAGTCCACCAGGCCAGCT
Source organism: Wickerhamiella cacticola (assembly GCA_030564425.1). NCBI lineage: Eukaryota > Fungi > Ascomycota > Dipodascomycetes > Dipodascales > Trichomonascaceae > Wickerhamiella > Wickerhamiella cacticola. The sequence goes on along the minus strand of JAJLUX010000002.1, from coordinate 647,372 downwards.
GTACCTGGAGTCTCCATTGGCACCCCACCGTACTTGCAACGAGTGCATGAGGGAGCTGGAGCTTATCCGGAATATAGAAAACGGCGAGACGCTGGTCCAGAACGTTTCGGCAGTGCAGGAAGAGCTCAGCCGGTGCCCGATCTGCAATGTCCTTCTTGTTCACATGGCCGATAATGAAGTAGAGCGCCATGTCAACAACTGTCTCATGCAATACTCGCAGTCGCCCCCTTCTTCCTGGCGGAACCGGATGATTGTGTACAAGCTTCCCGAAAAGGAGATGCCGCATCTGGGTGAGTGCCCCATATGCTTTGAGGATTTCGACCCTGGGCAGTCTGTGGGACGGCTCGAGTGCCTCTGCGTGTTCCACGACGAGTGCATCCTCAAGTGGTTCCACAAAAAGGGGGCGGGCAAGTGCCCTGTGCATAACGTAGGAAGCATTTAAATTTATTTATTTCGAGTTATTTGACTGGAGCCTACAGCTGGGAGCCTACAGCTGGGAGCCTACAGCTGGGAGCCTACAGCTGGGAGCCTACAGCTGGGAGCCTACAGCTGGGAGCCTACAGCTGGGAGCCTACAGCTCGGAGCCTACAGCTGGGAGCGTCTAGTCATCTTGGGGTGCTAGTCTGAGGTCATCTTGGGGGTGCTTGCGTGCAAAAACTTGAGAACAATCTTGCCGCCAGCGTAGCCGTCTAGCGCCTGCCATGCCTGCTTGATATCAGCCGCATCAAACACTTTGCCGACCTTGATGTGGATATCGTTGTCCTCGACAATTTTAGTAGACACAGAGGGCCAGTCCTTGTAATCAGCTACTGCAAACTTGTAGCGGAGCCCGTACAGGTGGCCAAGCGTGGTCCGGAACCCCATGCGGACAGACGACTTGAGGTACTTGAGGATGCTGTTTTCAGAGTACTTGGCCTGAGGATCGGTGTCTCCGTTGATTGTGATATATGTGCTGCCTTGGCTTACGGGCCTGAGCAGGTCGCCAGAGATAGCAACGGTATCGTAGCCACCAGCGCAATCATAAACATTCAAGAACCGCTCTTTGGAGGCAGCGTCCTTGAGCAGTTGCAAGTATTGGGGGCTGCGGTAATCGACAATCTCGTCTGCACCGTACGATTTCACCGCATCTGCCGACTTGGCAGAGCACGTCGCCACCACCCGTTTGACCTTGAACTCTGTCTTGAGGAGCTGCACCAAGAGGCACCCAACAGACGTGGCGCCGCCAAGTACAAGGGCAGAGCTATCGGGGTCGATCTTGCCCGAGTGGATCATGTTCCAGGCTGTGGAGTACACCAAGCAGAAACAGCCCGCTTCCTCGTCAGAGAGATTCTTGGGCTGGAGCATCACACCATTGCAACTAATGTCGATTTTGGAAACCGACCCCACAGTAGAAGGGTTGCCGGGGCCGACTTTCTTGAACCCGCACACTTTATCGCCAGGCTTGAACCGCTCGGCTGCTTTGGAGCCTACTTTGGTGACAACACCACTGAAATCTTGGCCAAACGTCCAGGTCGAATTGTACACGGCAAGCATCTTGAACTTGATATCAACGGGGTTGAGGCCCACATAGTGCGTCTCGACCATGATTTCGTTAGGACCAACAGTATCCTTGAGCTCCAGTGTTGCGAATTCAACTGGTGCGTTACGGTTCTTGTAGCCAAAGACTTTTGTTTGAATAGACATTGGAGGAGATGTTATAGTTGGTGTTGAAATGTACCTATATATGTATAGTTATGTGCATGATCTGTAATCAAGCGAAAGATTTTGGCATTGATTTGCAAGCAACTGAACAGAAAACGCCTCGGCTTTAAGCATTGCTTGGAAAGCATTAGAAATACGTGGGGTAGGACAGTCACGTGGAATGCAGCAGATGTTTGCATGTGAACGTTGCAAACTATTGAAAAGCTGTTTTCTCGTAGTTTACGCTGGCTCTCATGCAATATTTAGAGTATACGGTGCCAGTTTAGGGAAGCTTCAAGTACCCGAAATGTCATGCCTAATGATTTCAAGGCGTCAAAGAGGTACTAGAATTATATTCTTTCAGCAACATCTATTACTCTGCGCCCCAACGATATACAGAGCCCTGGGAGGCATATCTCCACACTCCACGCTCTGAACGACATGCACAACAGCACTGCAGCCAGCCGTCTCGTTTGAGGCGAAGCATTCCAAGTAGACAGTTGGGGTGTCTTGCTACTCGCTCTGGGCTACCTAAAAGACTCTCCTCGCGCTATTCCCCGTATGCTGTCGGTGATATCCCGAGTCTTAAAAGTATGAACACACCATGACTACTACAGGGCAGCGCCAGTGGAACAAGATCATAAATTTCTTGAACAGCGGGCGATTTGAGCTCTCGTCTGCCACCAAGTCACCTAAAGACAAATGCAGGCCAGCTTGCTCGTCTAAAGTGCAATATCAACTAGCTACCAATCAATAAACTACCAACTAAAACTTGAGTACAACCTTACCCTTGACCTTCCCGGTATCCAGGTGAGCAAATGCGGCCTGAACATCTCTAGCATGGAACTCAGAATCGATGGGTACACGGATCTTGTACTTGTCGATAAGGTGAGGACCAATCTCGGGCCAGGCGCGGTGGTTGAGCATAACAAAGCGGTAGCGAATACCGTATTGTCTGCCAAAGATGCTTCTGAAAATCATGCGGGGGTACGATGCAAACGAGTGCAGCATGGAGCTGCCGTAGCTGCCATTGAATGCCTGGTCGCCGACGCTGGACACGTAGGTGGCACCCTGTCTGGGGGACTGCAGGATCTTATCGGAGATTTCGAGGGCGTCGTAGCCACCTGCGCAGTCAAAGATATTGTGGAACTTCTCGGGCCCGGCAGCTTCCATCAGCAGTTTTTTGAAATCGGGGTCCTTGTAGTCAATTGTCGAGCTGGCACCGATAGAGCGGACGTATTTCGACGATTCAGGCGAGCAAGTGGCAACCACGCGCTCTACTTTGTACTCTCGTTTGAGCAGTTGAATCACCAGGGAACCGACACTGCTGGCACCTCCCAGTACCAGGGCCGAGGTTTCGGAACCAATGCTGCTGCAGGCTCTAGTCATATTGTAGGCAGCGCCAAACGCAGACGGCAACGCTGCGGCTTCTGGATCAGTCGAAGTAAGGGGCTGAAGCATCACTGCGTTCTTGGTGATGTCGAGTTTGGTCACTGACCCCACTAGTCCTGACCCCGAGAACCGAGTTCCACACACTTTGGTGCCCAGGGGGAACTTTGAGCTCGCTAGTTCACCGGCAGCAATCACAAACCCGCTAAAATCACGCACCGTATGGTAGTCCCAGGGGATAAAGGAAATGGCCTTGAGTCGGAGATCAATTGGGTTCAGGGAAACGTATTTGGTGTCGACCAATACTTCATTTGGTTTCAATTCAAGCGGAACATCTTTCTTTGTCAACTCTACTTGGCCGTTTGGCGTATTATATGTAAAGATGTTTGAGAGAATTGTCATGCTTGCTATCGGAATCGGAGAAGAGGGACAACTCAAGTAGATTATATAACAGTTGGGCTGATTATGATTAGCAAGGAGTTTATCGATAAATATAAAGACATGACAAGACTAAACTATCGCTCTCCCCAATGGCTGACCTTGATGGGGGTTCCTTGCTGCAATTCTCCATAGGCTTCAGGGAACCCGTGCTTACGCATCAGTGGCATCCAGGGAGCTTCCTGGTCACCAGTGAGACCCAGCGCTTCGCGTAAACGGCTCGAGAGGGTCCCTGGCTTGAACTCGCTAAAGTCTTGCTCTTGCTCTAGCTTGTCGGTGTACACCTGGCCGAATTGGTAGAGCCGGGGCGGTGTCTGGGTTTTGAAAAATGCGTGCTTGAGTTTCCCCAAGTCAAGGTCAAGGGTTCCCAGTTTCGGGATGATCCGGTCTTTGGCCATTTGCTTTTCAGACTTGTCCTCAAAGACGTCCCTTTGCTGAACAATCCCGGTTTCATAGACATTTTTAGGTAGTTTGTACGGCTTTGCAGCACCATATTTCGATCTAAACTCGCGGCCTTGCCATGTGGCCGGCACTGCAACGGTTCCCGGGTGTGCCTTGAGGGTAGCCAGGAAAACGGGGTCGGGGGCGTGCGTATCGTGCCATTCAATGAGTTCAGGGATGGGAGCGAGTTTTTTGAGTTCCACAAGGGAAATCTTTTGCCGTTTAGAGCTGGAAGAGGCAGGCACTAGTTCCTGGGACGCGGTTCCGGTTCCAGACGCGGTCCCGGCCTCTCGCTCTCGCTCTCGCTCTCGCTCTGTGCGCTCTGCGCTCTCATTCGCCGTCTCCTTTAGTTCCTCCTGCTTTTGCTTGATACCCTCGAGTAATTCACTCTGAACGCTAAACGCTTCGTCAAGTATTGACGGTCCCGTTGGTTTCAGACTTCTCTTGCGTTTTCCCATAGTTCCAGTTCCTATGTGTGTATCTAGTTTACCTGCGGTGAAGCGGCTGATTTCGTGTCGATTTGTCTCAGAATATTGTTCAACTTATCGAAATGGGCGTTGATTTCCTTTTCAAAGCTGTCGAGGTTCTTGGCGAGTCGGTCTATATGCGTTTCAATCTGACCTGCTACTTGAGGGACACCACGCTCGGGAACTGGGCTCTTGGGGGGTTGAGTTTCTCTCTGCGGTGTAGGGCTACTGCTCATGCCCAGGATTGGTAAGACGGTGGGGGGCCGGGGGGGCCTCTACAGAGGGTACTAGAGTCAAGCATGGCGTTACGTTAGCATGTCCCGCAACCTTTCCGGATTGGTGCTTCCAGCCCTTACAGCGCTCTTCATTGCCAAGGAGTCAATGTACGACGTGGGCGGAGGAACGCGCGCCGTCATTTTCGACCGGTTCAGCGGTGTCAAGCAGCAGGTTGTCGGCGAGGGCACCCATTTCATAATCCCCTGGCTCCAAAAGGCGATCATGTTTGATGTCCGCACGCGCCCGCGCAACATTGCCACCACCACGGGCTCCAAGGACCTGCAGATGGTCTCGCTCACTTTGCGTGTGCTCTCCCGCCCCGATATCCCCAAGCTGCCCCACATTTACCAGAGCCTCGGCACCGATTACGACGAGCGCGTGCTCCCCAGTATCGGCAACGAGGTCCTGAAATCAATTGTTGCGCAGTTTGACGCCGCCGAGCTCATCACCCAGCGCGAGCTCGTGTCGCAAAAGATCCGCGAGGACCTGCGCCGCCGCGCCGGCGAGTTCAACATTGAGCTCGAGGACGTCTCGATCACTCACTTGACGTTTGGCCGCGAGTTTACTAAAGCCGTCGAGCAAAAGCAGATTGCGCAGCAGGACGCCGAGCGCGCTCAGTACACGGTCCAGCTCGCTGACCAGGAACGCCAGGCTGCCATCATCAGAGCCGAGGGTGAGGCCGAAGCCGCCGAAACTATCTCGAGAGCCCTGCACAAGTCCGGTGATGGCCTCATTACCGTGAGAAAGCTCGACGCCGCACGCGATATCGCCCAAGAGCTCGCCAAGGCCGGCACAAATGTCACTTATGTTCCTGCCAGCGGCAACAACTTGCTGCTCAACATGAACAGAAACTAATGTATATAGGCACTATTTAGTACTCCAAAGCTGAACACTACTTTAGCACTCTAAGCTGGATGGCACCACTGAATGGCACCACTGGATGGCCACTGGATGGCACCACTGGATGGCCACTGGATGGCACCACTGAATGGCACCACTGGATGCTATAACCAGGGACTCTTTCCCAAAGTAGCAGAGTAGCCGCGTGTGATTTAGCTGTATACGCCGATCTGAAATCTGGCCAGTCACTTGTGGATGCTGCCATGGCAAGCAGGGTTCCTGCCAAAAGCTGATTTAGGTACACACTGAGAGATTCTGGATTATTAGCCCATGGCAAGAATCTAATTGGTCTGTGGAGACCAATGGATCCCGAGCAGGAAAGTGGCTAAGGGACCCGCCCAGCTGAGGCAGGAGTCCGAAGCTGTTCGTGGCTCAGCTGTTCTAACGAACCCGCCCAGGCTCTGCCGAGCCTGTTCTGTTGCTTTGCGTGTTCACAGAGAGTGGCGACGTAGTAGCTAGGATAGCCGAGTTCAAGTTCCTGTACGCCCCGAGAAGCTGTTTTGAGTTTGCTGCTCTTGTCCGCTGGTATCTGTAGATTCAAATGCACTTTCAAGTAGACACTTTGAGTCACATATTGCCAGTAAGTGGACGACGCGGTGCTGGACGCGTCGGCGTAGGTACTGAACCTTCCCGCTCAAATGAGTCAATAGCGAGTGTTTTGTTCTCGCCATGAGGCGCAACAAATAAACCCGCACCATGCAAAACTTCCACCTGGATTGGTTCACAGCTACGCTTCACCATCTGAGATGCTGGGCCGCCGATTCAGGAATCAGACGGTACGCAACAATCTTCTTGTACTCAACACCCGCTTCATCAAGATGCTCGCCACGTCCTCTGGGTTATCCCATAAAAGCATATCCATGCATGCATCGTTTGGTTTGGCTTTGGGAACATGAGGGTGTTTTTGTAGGTCATTTTGCCCACATAAAACATGGACAGATCGGGGCGAGCTTCAACACCAGTCCGAGGGTAGCTCGTCCTCGACTGCCATATCGCGGTCTAGCGGAAGGTGTCCAGTCCAGAGTGGCACTCTTGTAGGCGATCTTGCACGGACAGCGGGGCCGTTCCAGTATTCGTATAACTAAACCCATCATGAACCGCTGGAGTCCCATAGAATTCAAGTATTCAATACCTACATCGCATTCGGCCACTACACCAAACAACTGGCTAAGAAACGAGTACGAAACCCGCTGTCACGTACATGGGGGCTTTGAAAGCCTGTCCCTTGAGGATGTTCAGGCACGCGAGCCCAAAGTTGTCGTTTCCACCAACCGTCGAATGGGTCAAGGCAACTCCACTGCCACCGGGCAGTTGGCAGACTGGGATCTGCTTGATGGTCTCATCGTTGCGATCCATGATCCCGTTAATTACCTGATGCGGGATCCCATCACCCGAAACACAAACAATCGCGTCGAAACCGCTGAAAGCAGACTCGCGAGCAATCTCCCGGGCATGGCCGTCGTAGCTCGTGTGATGAACGACGCATTCGGCTCCGGCAGCATCAAAGATCGGTCTACACTATTTCTCAAACAAAGTATCGGCAGCTTTGATTCCGGCGTGCGGGTTGATGATCACAAACAGGCGTTTGCGGAGAATTGGCGAGTCGCCCAGCAAGTTGCCCGAGTCATGGGTACTGGTAAGCGGTTCGGTATCGGTATCGTCCTCGAGACTGGCTGGCGGATCTCGGTATCTACTGATTCAAGCTTGTGGGGAGACTCAGGACTGATGTAGCTGAGCCGGACTCCTAAAGAGGTAGGGGTGGCGCTTAGCACGTTGTAGTAGGGAAGCAAGAGCGATCTAGTCCTTGGTATCCAGCAAAGCCACCGCTCGGGTTTGTCCTTGAGATGTACACGCCGGTGATCACCGCGTACATGTATACTACGCCGGTCGGCCAATGGCAAAATCCAGTAACGGCAACGAGTGACAATATCGACTCAGTAACGGCACCAGAGACTACTATAGAGCTACGGGCTCATGGTAGAGCCACATCTGCATGACTATATATGACTATGTATTCTGCTGGTGGCACAAACGACTGAATAATTGAAAGACCGTGTGTGTAAACCCGCTGGGCCAGAGTAGCCCGAGCAGCCATCCGAGCAGCCATCCGAGTAGCCAGCCCTGCCACCACCCGGCAGCTATTCACGCCGCTCCCCACTAGCCACTTGAAACCTGCAGCAGGGTACTGTTTGAAATTCAGTGCTTTTACCTCTTTAAGGAATATGTGTTCGAGTGTATCAGAAAACGCGAATCATGCGAGGCACAAGGCATAAAGCTGTCGATGCAGCTGTCAATAGTTGGCGATTTGCTGCTAGCGTTTGTACTTTAGTTAGATGATAAAAGGTTTGTAATGAGTTTAAGACGCTAACTACTTGGAGTGCCCCCATCTTTATCCTTACCGCTTGAGCAGACTCCCACGTGCTAACCGCCTCTCATCAATACGTGCTTTTTCCAATTGGTTCACGCAACTGTCCCAAACCGAAATTGCTTACCGGAGGTCCCACGGAAATAAGCGGGCAGCCAGACGCAATGTATCTGCACTACTGGAATGGGCTTTTCTAGGACTGCAGATTCCACGGCTCACCAGGAGCGAGGGATATTGGTGCAGGGAATGCTAGAATTAAGGTATTTATGACTTTAAACCTTGCTCCCCGACTTTGCTGTTTAAAGTTAAGTTCGAGCATACAAGCAACACATCCAAACCTAAATAATTAGATATTAGCGTTCTGAACCACCTCTGCACATTGTTTCTGCTAAACTGACAGGGGTGGGCTATAGTTTGTGGTCCTTTTTAGAAAATATTTGTTTCGAAACGCACTGCACGTCCGGAAACAGCCCATCCTGTGCATACCCTGCGATATTTGTGGATACCAAGACATTCTGCATAGCTGGAAAGCACTTGGCTTGAATCACGAGGCCCATAAAAGAGTACCAAACTTTGGCAACGACCAAAACACAAATTTCGTCACCACAGCAAGCTATGCGATACTCTGATATTGCAGAGGTACCTGCAGGGCAATTGACAGGTACTTGCATGTGGGGTTGGCGAACGTAAATAGTTTGTTTGCGCAGAGTTCTAGAATCATCCCGCCAAGTATCCACACATTTGGCCACTATTAGTAGGTAGTGGCTCTCAATAAAAACTAAACTAGCTAGTGTTGTGGGCTAAGCTAACATTCAATTATACGAATGCACCATCAGGCCCGGTGTTTACGAATAAATGTACCCGCATATAGATATGCATTCGAGTGATAATCATGCTGCAGAGCCGTGCGGAGGGCCAAGAACCAAAAATAGCACGGAAAACAGAGGTTGCCAAAGCTCATTATGAATAAACGGGTAGCGTAATTGATATTAACGAAATTAATTAGTTATGGTTTTGGTTCAGCTGAGCGGATGCGCCCCGAGAGATATTCAGTTCCATGCTAGTGGGGCAAGCGTGCTACAGGAGTGGTGGTGAAAAAAGCGGGGGCCAAGCGCATTCCACAGCTTCAACCATCAAACTGTATACTGCCCATTGACCTAGAATACAGTTATCGAAATTCTTTTTATTCTCGATTAGTGCTAGTGCTCTATAAACGTCAACCATATTCTACTTTACTGGCTCCAGTCCCGTGTCCATCAAGAACCGTGTCCCAGCGCTGAAAAATCCAGACCAGTTTAACCATGCATTTGTTCGCTATTTGGCCGCCACATCAAAACTTGTGTGCGTGAGCACATATATGGCGGGGGATAGTTTCAGATTTGGACGCACGGAACATAGTCGACTAACTTAAACACCAGTCTAAAACTTGAAGGAAAAATATGAAATACATATGCTCATAATCGGTACACACTTGAATTCTCAGGTTTAGTAGCCGATTCCCGCCTATGCGTGCTCTCATAGCTGCTACTAGTATCGACACTGCACTCACCCATGCATCCCGCCGCTTGGTGCATGCACAAACCCTGCCGGAAGGCTGTGAAGTTTACCTGGGCGCTAAAGAGGGGTAGCTCACCTAACTTTATATTTATTACATACCGAATACACGCTATGAATCAATCCGTTTGTTGAAATTTCTATACTACTCGTCATTGCTGCTAAAAGTGGTCTCCGTTGGAGCAGCCCCGCACTAGGCAGGGTGCTTAGTAGTCACGGATTATGAGGTTAGATGACTAAACTCTGTAGTGTTATTACGCATGCACCGGATTTGGTAGATTTATGCATGCAAGAGATGCATGTGCATGCGCGTACATGTTGCTAAGCACCATGATTCTGGCATATAAATACGGGGCAGATTGATGGGAATTCTCCACACAAATGATCTCTCCCGTTTTCTACGCTGCTCTTGCTCTCGTCGCTGCCGACCTCTCTGGTGACCTTGGTGCCGTTTCCTCCAACGCCGCTGGCCTTGCCAGCGCTGTCTCTGGCTGGTCCTCTGGTGACGGTCTCTCTGGTGCCCTCGGTATCCAGCAGTCTTACGAGCCCCTCTCTTCTGCTGTCCAGGCTCTTTCCGGCTCTGTCTCTGGTCTCTCCAGCTCTGACATTTCTGGCAACTCTGACGGTATCTCTGGTCTTGCCAGCTCTGTTACCAGCCTTCTCGGTGCTCTCTCTGACAAGGCCAGCGACTTTTCCTCTGTTGGTGCCTCTGACATTGTCAAGGGTGACATTAACGGTTTGAGCTCCACCTCTGCCAGCATTGTCTCTAGCCTTGTTGCTGCTGCCGGCGACTCTGTTCCCTCTGAGCTCGCTGACGCTGCCAACCAGCTCTCCTCTGCTTTCGGTGCCGCTATCTCTGCCTACGGTGCCGACTCTGTTGAGTTCCCCTCTGTCGCTGCTGGTGGTGACTCTGGCTCTTCTTCTTCTGCTGAGTCTTCTGCCGAGTCCTCTGCTGCTGCCTCCACCGGTGCTGCTCACGAGTCCTCTGAGGCTGCTCCTTCTGAGGCCTCTGCCGCTTCCACTGGCGTTGCTTCTGCCAACGGCGCCGCTGCCGTCGGTGCTGGTGCCTTTGTCGCTGGTGTTGCCGCTCTCTTGATCTAAGTGTAGTCTTACATCTTTGTTTAATTATTACTTCTTTTCAGTAGTCACTCCTCTAACTATTATTAACATTATACTATATCTCTCGAGCTCGCGAAATGAAGCATGCATGCAAGGTGTATGCTAATTTAAGTGCATGCACCATCACCTAGGCAATGGACAGGTATCTTTGGCCAAGGCACCTGCGACAGACTTGAAAGGTTACGGCACTTTGATCCGCCAAAGTAAGTATATTGCTTGCGCGGAGTGTTGATGCAGTTTGGGCGGGGTAATCGGCACGGCCGGCGGTATTTGTAAAGGCCGGGGCATGACCAATTGAGTCAATTTGCCTGTACTTTTAGCATAAGCGTACGAGGTGTATTACCTGACAATAGATTCAAACACTTGGAAATTTTCCAGTGGTTTAAAAGTCACAGTGGAAGGTTCGCTATATGCGGGGGCTGACATAATAGATTTCCAGGTATTTGGCTAGGCAGTAGGCCACACAATCTATTTACAGCCGTGTAGTGGACCGATTACAAGTGAATTCGTAGAGTATAGTGCTAATTGAGCAGGTATGCAAACTGGAATTCGGTTCCGGCTGGGTACAAACATACAAGGTATAGGGTGTGTAGACGCAGGAAACAGGGCCCAATACCCGCTACGTCTATTCCACTGGCTCCTGAATTGCTAAACTCTTGTTGCCAATGCCCTAGTTCTCGTGCCATTAGCCCACCGTATCCTCACAAACTTCCCGAGACTCTGTCTAGGTCTTAACCTCGTATCACCCCCTTGAGCTGGACACCACACCATGCGAGGAGTGGACAAGCAATATCTCGTGTCCAATGAGGCCATGGCTCTCATGTCGATTATGCGAAAGAGTAACCGGTGGGTGCACAGCGGGATAAGTGCGATTCTCGGCACCGAGGACGAGCCCCTGGCCCAGCGCATGGGACTTCGCAGTTCCTCGCCGTCATCTGCCAAAAAGAACGACCTGCTGCAAGGGTTCCCGCCCCTGTGCAACCCCAAAAAGCGGCTGGCGCCCATGGAAATGATTGAACCTTTTCTGAAGGTCGTCCAGTCGCCCAGCACCAGTGGAGCGCTGACCCTGCGCGCGCTCGTCAGCGTGGACAAGATTCTAACGCACGTGCTGGACGAAACCTCGGAGAATCTGGGCCAAGTGCTCTACAAAATCGCAGTGGCAGTCACCCATTGCCGCTTTGAGGCCAACGACCACGCAGAAAATGATGCAGTGCTTCACCAGATTATGGCAGTCATGACCACCATTATCTGTGGCCCCCTCGGTCGCCACATCAACAACCAGGGACTCGGCGAGGTGATTGAAACGTGTTTGTCAATGGCCTGCCATATGCGTCGCGGCGAGCTGCTGCTGCGCAACGCACGGCTGACTCTCACAAGGCTCATTGTAGCCGCGTTCAAGCGAATGCCGCTCCACGCACATGCCGATTTAGAGCTTCCAAAGCAGATGCCGCAACTAACCTCCCCACTAAAAGAAGCTGTGCTGCTCGAGAGCCGGTCCCAAACACCAGTAAATGAGAGACCCCCACAGCCCGAGTTTACCTCTGGCGACAAGGAGGACCCCAGGGATCAGGAGGACGAGTCGCCATCTTCTCCCCAGGAACCATCTACTCCCGTCTCCTACGACCCCTATGACAGTAATGGGCTCATCCACGTGTACCGCGTCATGATCTCACTGCTGGAACCATCGCCAAAGTATACCGATAAAACTCGGTTAATGATCTTGCAGCTGCTGTGCCACGTGTTTGAGACTGCCGGTGGCTCAATGTCCAACGACACCCGGTTTGTGGAGCTCACGTCCTCTACTTTGTTCAAGTACATCTCTCAGATTCTGAGATCAAATACCGCAGTGTTAGTCGCCGAGTCGTTGCGGCTGTTTAATCTCATTATCGAGACCTCGGGCGACAAGTACGTTTTGCACCTCCAGTTTGTGCTCACATATTTGCTGCGCTGCCTGACACCGCTAACTGACTTGCCTCGTGACGCTAATGTCGACAGTATTTTCTACGACGGCGTGCCTTCACGACCTAAATGCGTTAAGTTGCCCCATACCAACATGCTCAATGGTCAGCCCGCTCCCCTAAGCTCCTCAAAATCTCCTGAAATCAGAGAGATTATGGTCGAGGCGATTGCAAGGATGGTTCACACGGAAAATTTCTTCACCAAGTTATTTGTCCATTACGATTGCGACGTCCAACAGCATAACCTCTGCGAAGACTTGATTGGGTTCCTTTGTCGCAACGCATACCCAGACACTGCCACTTGGTCTACTCCTAGCGTGCCGCCGCTCTGTCTCGAGAGTCTCTTGAGCTTTTTGGCATCAATTCACGATCAAGTTGGGCACGGCAAGGTCACCAAAAACATCTCTGACTTGCTGGAAATCAAGTCTCACAAGGGAGTGGAAATTCGGGCTGCGGAGCTGTTTAATGAAAAGCCAGCAAGGGGCATCAAGTTTGCTATTGAGAATAATGTTATTGAAAATGATAGCCCCGGTGCTATTGCGGAATTCCTCTATTCAAGCCAGCGTCTCAATGGTGCTACACTCGGCGAATACCTGGCAAAAGATTCTAAAGTCTACAATGCTTTTCTCGAAAACTTTGACTTTACCGACCAGCGTATCGATGAGGCTCTGCGCGAGCTCCTCACTCATTTCCGCCTGCCGGGAGAGTCTGCTCTTATTGAAATGCTTGTGGATGGATTGGGCGAGTACTACATCAACCAGCCGCACAAGGAGGCGGTTATCAAAAGCAAAGATGCTGCGTTTGTCTTGAGCTATGCTATCATTATGCTGCATACCAACCTCTACAACCCTCAAGTCAAGGAAAAGGAGAAGATGAGTCTCGCGAGTTTCAAGTCACAACTCAAGGGAGTCAACGACAACAGCGACTTTAGTCAAGAGTACCTGGATGAAATATACGATACTTTGTCCAAACATGAGATGATTTTCCCCTCTGAGCATGACAATGACGAGTCGTTTGAGCACGGCTGGAACGACCTCCAGCTGGCGCTTACAGTGTGGACAGCACCCAAAGCACAAGTGGATGTCGGCATCAACTCTGAGATCTTTAAAATTACTTGGAAGCCCCTTGTTTCTACCCTTGCATTCATCTTTGCTACTGCCACCGATGATCTTGTCTTCAGTCGGGTGATTTCCGGCATCCAGCGGATTGCCTCCATTGCCTCCAGCTTTGGGACTGTGGATGCGCTCGACCACATTATCGAGTGTCTTGGCAAGATCTCCTTGATGAGTAGCGGCGACCTTGCTTGCCCTGACCAGAATGTCGAGGTCAAGATTGCTCGTGAGAATGGTGACCACCACTCTGTGATTGTGAGCGACTTGAGCGTAGCATTTGGATCCGATCTCAAGGCCCAAATGGCAGCTATTACCCTGTTTAGAATTATCCGTGATGTCAAGGAGGCCAAGATTGGACCGGCAGGCTGGGAAATTATCGCCAGAACTTTGGGCAACTTGTACCTCTACGACTTGATCAAACCGTCTGGAGTTGAGCGTATCAAGCCGTGCTACACCTTTGAGTGGTCAAACAGTGGCAAGAACGTCGGTATCTTCTCGGCTCTCAGCTCGTACTTGACATCAAATGCTGATACTCCACCTGAACCAAGTGAGGAGGACGTTGATGCCGCTCTCAGTGCCCAAGATTGCATCAAAATATGCGATATCCTCGGTGTTATCGACGAGATCCAGAGTCGCATTAGCGATTCTGCCGTTTTGGGTATTGAGGCCGCATTGCCCAATGCCGCAGATGGTGAAAAGTATTACCCTGCAATCTTCTTTTTGTCGCAGTTGCTTGTTGAGTCGGTTGATAAAACCCCCGCTAATGTATCGCCCGAGCTCAAGAAGCAGACCTACGAGTACCTTTTGCGACTTCCCAAGAGCTCATCGCCACAATATAACGGTAAAATCACAAACATGTTGATTCAGACTGGGTTCCTCGAAGATACTGAGCTGGATGTTCAGGCGATGCCCTATTTTATCGACTCTTTGCTTGAGCACAACAGCCCCAAAGTATGGGCGTTTTTGAGCGAGGCTCCCGTCGAGCAAATTGAAAACAAGGAAAAGCTGCATAAGTTTGTTTTTTGTCGCGACAACCACAAGAAGGAAGCTCTCGGGTCGATATTCAAGACACTTGGCAAGGTTGTTGACACTGAGCCAGCTGCCATGGACTCGATCTACACCCTCAAAGACAAATACGTTAGGAATGGCACAGAGTTTTTTGAATTTATGGATGCGGCAATTGCTCCTTGCATCTCAGCCAATGCTTCCCTTAGAGAAAAGGCGCTTGACAAACTCCAAAGCGTGGTGCAAGCGTACGATATTCTCGACCGTTATGGCATCGAGTGGCAATCTATTTTCACTCGTGGCCTGATTCCGCTCACCGATCTATTGCTCAAGCCCCAAGTTTTCAAGCGGGATGTCAAACATATGGACGCTACCAGACAGCGCAGCGCATCGGTCTTGTGCAAGACGTTCCTCGTTTATGCCATGCGAGATGACGGGAAGATGCTCGATACCTGGCTCAAGATCTTGAATGTTCTGGATAGGCTACTGACCAGCAGAAAGCAGCCTGCACTGCACGAAGGTATTGCCGAGATGATCAAGAACGTTATTCTTGTCCTGCGTATGTCTCACAAGGGGTCCCCCGAGTTTTGGGAAAGCACAAAAGATGCCCTCAAAGATTGGATGCCAGAACTAGTGACTGTTATTCAAGAGAGTGAGAAGGAGCAGAACGAGGCAGAGGCTGAAAGCGAAGCTGAGGGTGAAACCTCAAGCTAAACAATTGATAAACAGACAAGCCAGGCCTTTTTTTGGTGTCCCCCTCTAACCCATTCGCATTAATAGTTAATATCTAAACATTATTCTAATTGTTGACCACGTCGGTCGTGTCCATGAAACGCTTCTATTACCTGCGGTAAAGCTTGCATTCTTAATGAAGAGTGATTGTAGGCATTCTGGCTGCGAGTGACGGCCGCAACAACCACCTCGAGATTATCCTTGAGGCGACTCGAGGCATGCATGAGCTCCATACCGTTTTGTCGCACCGCACAAAGCACTACTTCAAAATCGTCTCTAAGTTCATCGGTAGTGTACTCTAAAAGCAAAGGTGAAAGCGAAGGTGTGTCGTGGACCCTGTTTTTAAAGACGCCGTCCTCAACCTCTGTAGGAATAGCTCTGTCTGCCCGTAGTGCCGTGAGCAACACCTCTCTGTCGCCCTGTAGCTCAGGCGAGGCGTACATGAGAGCTTCTCTGTTGTGCCTTACTGCCTCGAGCACTATTCTGCGGTTTTGTTTGAATTCTCCTGAACTGGCCAGTGCCGGGGCGACGCTCTCCTTTATTTTGGGGAACCTCACTACTATACGGTGCTGAATGGCCTTCCACACGATTTCCGGGTCTTTTTGGAGGTCCGAACTGATGTTCCAATAAATGTCGCCTGTACGTTCGACTGCGTATTCCACAATCTCACGGTCACTGGTGAGTTGGTTGCCGGCCAACTCAAACGCATAGGGCGATATGTGTACTGCACACCACAGCATTTGCCGCGAGTTTATCGAGTAATTGTGCTGAAACTCGTTCTCGATGTTGGGCCCCAAGATGGTGTATATTAGAAACCCCAACAGGAGGTATGCGTGGCCCGCGGGGACGCCTGCTCTCTCAAGGATACGCTTTTCCTCTAGGTTGTGAGCGTTTCGCTTGTCGGTCCAAAACTTCCTAATGTGTCGGTGCTCGTGTGCACAATCTTCAATAAAGTGTGAATAAATATTTGAACTCAATCCATAGGGATTGAGGTATTGCCAGGCAGTATCGGAGGTGAATGCTCGATAAAAACTTGAAGACACCATTGATAGTCGACAAAAAGTTATCGGATTGGGCTCGATGTGTTGTATGATGAGATGGAGACAGTAGTCTATCCCTGATGGTGTTTGACGCCACTTTGTGGCATCTTTACCTTTAATCGTTACACTCATTTGTGGAAGAGACAAGTTTACGGATACCCCCCTCGCTATATAGTCTGTCATCATAAAACCTAATCACCGCCAATCTTGGAATCGGGTCGATGTGGGACCCACAATTTTTCGTCAAATCGCGTGCTATTTGGGCCTATAAAAATTAGCCAAACACTTGTTTTAGGTATTTAAACTTTTTGGTTTTTAGTTTATACTACATTTCCTCCGTCAACATCCAGCCCTCGCGTGTTTCCTATCTCGATAAAGCAGTGACGTCGTGTGGGACCCGCGATCGATGACAAGCGCTCTGTCAAGTGCAGATTGGACCAGACACGGGATCTGCGCGCTCAACAACAAGGAAGCATAGTTTAAGATACCCAGTTCTGTTTATTACACTAAAAAAAATACTAGATATCACCTTTAAATTGGATTTTATGCCCATCAGAGTGTTTTGAGTTTATTCAGAGGTTTGCGTCCGCATATGCAATGCTATCTTCGGCGAACCGCGAACCGTGCAGATCGGGTTACAGAGGCTCTAGGAGTGGCCCCGGCCAGAAAATTAAACAAGACCTTGTTGATACTATTCTCTACAATCCATACGTGCAACGTTTGTGGGCTCTATCGCCTTGAATGCCGGGACCCACTTTGGCTGTAGAATGCAGTAACAAAGTGCAGAAAGCGGCGATCATACAATCTCAGCAAAGGTGAATCGCCAAAAAAATAAAGAAAAATGCACAAGCAGAGGGGCACAAATGTCCTAAAGGAATAAATCACATAAATAAACCGTGTTGAGAACTAGTAAAAATATCACCAACTACTGGTTGCCTCTGATATATGCCCTATTTCAGATTGCATCCACAGCCTTTTGTGGCTGTAAAAGGATTCCTGTTTTGGGCTACTGTGCTGGCTCAGAGCAATTTGAAAGGCATAATCTAGGAATCCGTAGCTGCGGTCTATACCTGTCTCATTTTTTTACTCTTGAATTTAAGATAGCCCTATTATTTGCTTTTACTCCAACTTCCACCGATGCTCGCGACCTTGTTTCCGACCTGAGTGGTCGCTTCTGCAGGTGGGAGTCATGTCATGAGTCATGCATAGCGTGATCATCTCTTGCGTTGTTTCATGAATGCGAAATCGTCGGTGGGGCAATTACAGTTTCATGTAGTCTATAAACTAGTAAATGCAATTCTAGATGTTCAAAACTACCGGGCATAGCATCAGGACTATAGCTAGAGCTTATCCCGATGCGAAATCGGTATCTTGGCTAAATCTTGTCAGGTAAACTGCTCCATTTTCCGCCTATATTCGCCAGAGTGATGATAAAACTTATTAATCTGGACAAATAACTCGGAAAGTCAGCCCACATGAACGGCAAACACACCTTTTTAGCAATGATTGTCGCTGTATGTTTTTCTTGTTGGGGGTTGCTTTGCATCTGGTGCACACAACTACAAAACCAAGCGTAACACGCACTTGCGACGCAACTTGGCGTCAGCGCTACGTCTTGGCTTTGGTGAAATTTCAATTAGCATCAGGAGATATGGTTCGATGATTCAGTGATTCACGCCCCTGACCTGTGATGATGCCAAGAGGTTGGCTCCCGCTTTTATACTGGGCACCTACTTTGGCTCTTTTGAAAAGTATAATCAATTTGGTACCTGCGCGAAATGCGTGCCTGTGTTACGTCGATGCAGCAGGAGCTCTAAAATCTCAAAATAAAATAAGCGAGAGTCCGAGAAATGAAATCACCACCTGCAACGTCATGAGTAGGTATTGATTCGGTTTCTTTTTTTCTCGGTGGTTTTTTCGAGTCGCACCCGATCGTTACATTGAATGCCACTAGAACCAGACAGCAGGGCCTAGAACAGGTAGAAAATACACGCTAATATATGGTGAACACCTTTTATGGCTGCTTATGGCCGGAGATGTGCTCATACAATGTAGTTCAGCGTGCACGGTGATGCTACCCCACAATGGTGCGGTGGATATAAATAGAACACTCTAGCACAAGGAAGGTCGAGAACGTCACCATCGAAACAATATCGTCAACCAGCCAGTATGTGCTTTATTTATACAGTATCGGGACGTTAATTTGTCTAAACTCCAGACTATAATCGGATTTCGGGATCTAGACATTTCCGATCCGATCGCTCCAGGGATTATCAAACCGGTTGGACACAGTAAGAGCTACAGAGTAAACCGGTTGGCTACCATAAACCGCTACTAATCTGGTTGATCCGGCGAACGGACTCAAGCAGGTTTATCACTCACTATGTACAAATCTATTTACAATTTCGGGTCTACAACCCACAACAGGTGCACGGATACACTTGTCTACACCTTGAAACCGTAGCCGGTCATACACTTTTTGTAGTCGCCAATGATTCCGTCACACTTGCCGGAATCCTGGCCATTGTACAGCAAGCACTCGTCACGCTTGGCCTTTTCTTCTTTGCACACGCAGCAAGGCTTTGGCTTTTCCTGCTTGTTTTGTTGTTCCATTGGAAAAAGGCTTTGGGAGATGATTCCAAGTCACGGGGGAGGATGGCCTTGATGATTATATAATATTTTTTCCCTGGGTAGTCGAGAAATTTCAAGCCTCAAGTGTCGTTACACACACAGGTAAAATGGGTAAACCAAAAAAGTCAGACAAGAAAAGAGAGTATAATGGCATGCGTTCGATCGCTCCAGAGGTGTTTAAAGATAAGAAATCGGAAAACCTGCTGAGTTTCAAGAAAAAAGAGTACGATACCGTCGGCAAGGGCAACAAGACTCGCAATAGAAAACTCGATAGCGGCCTCCTGAAAAAGGAAAAGAAACCCCGCGTCTACACCGATAAAGAGCTCGGCATCCCCAAGCTCAATACTGCTTTGAACCCGGTAGGAGTGAAGGTAAAGGGCAAGAAGGGTAAAAAGTTTGTTACTGATGAGAAGATGAACCTGATTCTTGCCGAAGTAAACGAGTCTCAGAATGCAGTGCGGGCCTCCAAGCTTGAGCGTGCGCGCCAGCTCGAAGAGATTCGCGAGCTCAAACGCAAAGAGATTGAAGAAAAAGAGCAGGAGAACAAGGAACGACTAGAGAGAAAGAAGAACGAGCTCAAGGGCAAAAAGGGCAAGAGCCATGCAAAGAAAAGCATGGAATCGCAAAGCGACAAGCCCATCAAGAAGGACTTGAAGCTCAATTCCAAGGATCTCAAGCCCAAAAAGGGCGTGCGGTTTGCCTAAAGTCGGCAAGATTATATATATTCTAATAGCATTTTAGCATATCTTCAGCTCATAAAAACTCTACTTGTGAGCGACTGTTGACGGCAATTGTTGACGGCAATTCATGAGATTATCTATGGATTATACAGGCAAGACAAAGCTCTGGCCCTGGACGACCTTAGTGTAGTAGACGTAAAAGAAGTCAGAGTAGAGGGCGGTCTGGATAAGGCCACCGGTAACAGAGATCCAGTCTGCAGGAGTGGCAAACAGCCAGCGGTAGAGCCAGTTGATCACATAAAGGGCTCTGTACACGCCCAATGCAAAGATATAGTGGGTAGTGAGGGTCTCTGCCTTACCAGTGCGCTGGACCATAAACAATTGGGGCAGGATTGCAACGCTCTCGAGCCAGATGGAAAAAGACCAAAAGATCTCGCGCGTGGTGTACTTGAGGGGGAAAAGCAAGCCCAAGATGGCGGCGCCCGCATAGAGGTAACGGGTCTTGAAGGTGTCCAATTTGGGGTTCTGAGTGGAGCGGTACTCAGAGGCCATCAAGTACAGAGTGTACGCAGAGGTGCTGAGGTAGGCAATTTTGAAGAATGTGTTGTATAGCGACGCAAAGGGATGGCTGAACAAGTCCAGGTAGCGCGCGCAATAAACCACCATATAAATAAGTTGCGTCTTGTAGCTGAGACCAGCAACGCTCTTGGTCTTTCTGATTTGATCCAGAAGCAAGAAGATGCTCACACAGTGCACAATGTCTGCGCTAATGCGAATCAAGTTGTACATGGCCAGGGTGGAAGGGTGTGTCGGGGGGTTATGACATGGGTCTACTAATTATTTGGCTAATTAATCTAAAACCACGTCAATGCCAATTAATCACGTGTATTAATTACAAGTGGTTAGTTTTCCTAGCATACAGCCCTATCCACTGATGTTGTGTATAAATAATTACTCTATAGCTCTGGCCCGTTTGGCAGCCAGTTCCATCCGTTCCATTCGCTCTTCATATTCTAGTTCTTGCTGTTCAATTCTAGCAGTGTCTCTGGCTTGGCGTGCTTGGTCTCGCTCGAGCCAGGCAGCATACTCTTGCTCTACATTGAGACCATCAGTATCGTCCACCTGATTCGACTGGTCTGGGGTGGTACATTGAGCTGCGTTCCAGTCGATATTGGATTTAAGAGCTGGTGGTTTATCTTTTGGAGTTGTACGTTTTGATCTAGGGATGAATTTAGGTCGCGTGGGGGCTTCATCTGAGCTAGGACTGGAGGGGCTGGATGAAGAACTGGAAGGCTCTTTTGGACTAGCTGGACTGGCTGAACCAGGTATTGAGGGACCCACATCTTGATCGACCTGATTTACCTTGGCCTCCACCTCACCTGTACCTACCTCCACCTCACCTCCCCGGGCCCCTGGCTCACCTGCTTCTGGTCTATCTACTGGTTGCTCACCCACCTCTAGCTCACCTCTCCCCTTTAGATCCTTATCCACTCTGCTCCTCGCCCCTACTTTGGACGCAAAGTGCCGCTTCATGTCATCGATGTCCCAATTACAGGAAGAATACAACGCATACAAAAACCAGTTGCAGCGTCTCACGCAGAAAATCGGTGAGCTACAGTCAGAGTCTGAGGAGCATCGTCTGGTATTGGAAACCCTTGGAGCTACCGACGGCGACAGAAGGTGTATGCGCATGGTCGGGGGTGTTTTACTCGATAAGACAGTCAAAGACGTGATCCCCACGCTCGAAGAAACCCAAAACGGCCTTAATAAAGCAATCAAAACTTTGCAAGATGATATGAAGACTACCGAGACCAAGCTCGATGAGTGGAAAAAGAAGCACAATGTCAAGATTGTGCAGCAGTAGGAGGCTGCTACGTCGACCCCATTCTGCACCTGTACATTTCTCACTTTAACTATATTTGTGTGCCTTGGCCCCATCTGGGCACCATCTGGGCACCATCTGGGCACCGTCTTGGCCACCTGGCATCTACGCTCATAATTTAGAATATATACGTCAACTTTCGTCTTTTAGGCAAAATACAAACCAACAAAAAGCAACCATGCAATAATTACCGCAAGAGCACTGCTCAGATACACCCACGAGTTGGTAATTGTCCACGAGCGCGGCCACTCGTCATTGGCAGTGTGCCGAATGGTCACTGTCTGTTCATCCTGCAAGAACGTTTGGCCAGGGCGAGTGTACTTGAGATCGAATGTAAACATACCGTACTGGTCAGGGATCTTGAAGGTTTTGCACAACTGCGTTCCCTGCGGCTCAAGGGTCACCCGGTAGTAGGGGTCCAACATTCTAAACTCGAGCTGGGCGTCGTCAGGAGTATAAGCAACAAACTCAGAGCCATTCCATTGCTCGAGCTCAGCGCAATAAGTGATGTTCTCAGAGATCTTGTACACATGATGCTGGTCACCTTTAGAGTCGTGGTGACGCACGTCCTTGATGCGCAAAACGCCGCGCTCCTGGAATGCCCAGCTGGTGAGCTGTTGTCCCACAGGACCAGCGAGCATATCCGCACTTCCGACCCACGCAAATCTCGAATTGACACGGGTCTGGGCTACTGCAGCCAAGTACCCAGTACCATCGGTGAACTTCTCGTCGCCTTCCACGAGCTCGTTCTTGCTATAGGAGGAGAATGGAGCGGCAACAACACCAAGGGCAAGGGAGTTCTCCTTGTCGACAAGAGCAACGGTACAGTTTTCGAGCTTAACCTGTGAAGCCTCGACAATTTCCGTGTAGCCGAATGCCTCCTGTGTGAGCTCCTCAGAGAAGTGGTCGTAGAGAGTAACGCCACGGGGACCGAGCTTGATGCCTAATTGACCGGCGGCTTCACGAATAGAAACAGGAGAAGATCCGGGGGTAGTCAACGCGACAACGTTACCACCATCGCTCAAAAATGACAAAATGTTGCGGGTGGACAGACCCTTTCCAAGCCCACGGGTTTTTCCAGGGACAATAACAACATTGTCGTAGGATCTGACTCCCAAATCAAACAGTTCGGGGCCGTCTTTGACTGCTACAAGAGTGACAGCGTGGCCACGAGCCTCGAGGGGTTCAGTGACGAGCGATGCCTCTACCGCTGGCGAATTTGCATCCACTACAACCAGTGTACGGTCTCCAACCGGCTGTGCAACGCTTGGCACAATTGCCAGAGCGTATACCACCGCGCTCAACACGGCCTTGATCATTAGAGTGGTGAAGGTAAAGGGGCGGTGCGGTACCAAGACCCCCGGGCACTAGCACGCCGCTATGAGCTACCTGGCAGCCACTAGTGGCCACTAGTGGCTAACAACCACTACCCAGCATATAAAATCCCACCAATTCCCGAAAACTACCGTACTAACCAACTAACCCCCTACCTCTACTGCTATGGATATATAGTCCCTGCAAGGCTCGTGATTTGTAATGGCTACAAACGAGTACAGTGATATCTGGGAACAGATGCGCAACGCAGAGCAAAGCTGCCATCACATGGAGAAAAAGCTCGACAGCATCCACTCTAATTTGGACAAAATGCTCGATGAGCTCGACCGCCAGACAGAAGCGGCCAACGCTCAGTACGGAACTGAGTTCACCAGTACCAAGGAGGAAGAACAAAATGAGCTTTCGTGAGGGGATTTAAGTCACATGTTCAGAGGTTGGGCTGATTCGGTAGGCCACGCGACGTTCCAAGCTTAGTGGATCCAAGCGTGGCACATGCATAACCCCGCGACCTCTCGATAAGGAATATTATATAAAAAATAACCATATAAAAACGTATCTATTGCTTGGCTGTGCCCTAGAAGGCCAACGGCGATAGAGCTCGCAGGAACTTATCTCCCCTGAGACTTGAGTTTACCCCACTTGTACCGGCACTGGATACGGCTGCGGGTACCACCCATACGTTCACTCACTGCTGTCCAGTTGATGGGAACGTTTGGAGCCATTGCAGTTTCTATTGCCACCGCTTGCTGCAGCTTGGTCTGCTCCTCCATGCTCCATTTATTCTCTTTGCGCCTCGAGCCACACTTGACATAGTTTCTCCATCTATCGCGGCAATCCTCGGGCATGCGGTCCATCTCTCGACCGATTGCCTTCCACTTGGATCCCCGTTCCTCGACCAGCTCCTTGAGCTGCGCATCTGCTTCGGGACTCCACTTGCCGCGCACCTCAAATACGTGATAGGTACGTCTAACGTGCTTGTACACACTTGCACGCGTACGATGAGGCAGAACCGCAGTGACTGCGTCCCAGAACGAGTCCTTTTTACGGTCAGAGCTCCACACACGGTCGCAGAGCTGTTGACGAGTCAGATTGTGCTCAACACAAAACTGCGCCATAAAGTCGTCGATAGCCTTTTGCTCTTTGGGAGCAAAACTACCGGTGGCTTCAGTACCTTCAGGCCACGCGGAGCCAGCCATGTTGGGCGAGATCGCCCGTCTTGCAGCAGGGGCACGAGCAGGAGGGGGAGCGGGAGGCATCACCGCTGCGGGCTGAGACGTGTGGTGGTGGTGGTGGTGGTGCGGGTGATGGGCAGGCGGCAGCGGCGCTTGGTGGTGGTGTTGCGGGACCATATGCTGCTGCTGCTGCTGAGCCTGGTGGTGGTGGTAGATATGGGTCAACGCAGGGTCCAAATTGGTCTCTATTTTACGTTTCTTGCCCTTGGGGGCCGGGTTTGGAGGGGTATAGAACTCCTGTTGGATCGGCTCAAGCATATCCCACCCAGGAGTGTTGATGTAGATATTAAACGGATCATAGGCGGGCTTGCGTTTCTTGCTATCGTCGCCAAGCGTGCCGCCAACGATTCTCATCACCGCTTCTTCGACATTATGACTATAAAACTGCTCATCAGCGGTTATATCTGACTTGGGCTTCTCGTTGGCCATTTACCCGGAGCTGACAAACACAAGTGGAGTTGGTCCAGAAGGCAATGAGCGAGGTGCCCAGGGGTATATCGGGGTCAAGGGTACCTTAATAGCGGGAAATAATATTATTATCGGCATTTAGGTGGGGGTTTTCAAGTGGGGTACGGCATTTAAATAAAATAGTATACAAGATTATTAGGGGGATAGGCATCAAATGGTAAAGCATTTGATAAAAAAGACAAAGCAAAAGATTAAGCCATCTGCTGAGTGCTAGAGAGTCATAGCGTGGCTGTGCGGCTGCAATAGATGGGCTGGAGAGCCTAGGTGGTATTTTTCGATTGGGTATGTAGCTCTGATACCCTTATCAGCTTTGTTACCAGCTCATATCAATCAGATCCTCCTCCTCTATGCCAATACCTCCAATGGTATCAGTCAATGCCACTTTATCGGAATCAAACTCTACTTTGATTTTCTTGGCATTCACCTGTTGCTGTTTAGCTACCCAATTTACCAGTTCCTGGATCGTATGGTCCTGACGCACTCGGATCTCTAGTCTGCTCTTGGGGGTGTTGATACGAATAAGCTGTTTTTCTGGCTCTTGCTCTTGGCTTTCTTCTTCGTTATCACTGCCAGCATCCTTGGACACCACTACCACCTCTATACTGCTAGCATCGGGTTCGTTGATCAAAAAGATCTCGGGGGTCCCGTACCAGCTCGTGTTGAGACCTTGGGATGCACCTGTGCCTCTGATTTCGATATCGTCAATATCCTTGCCGAATTTCGCGGCAAACTCCTGGAATGTGTCCCAGCGCCGCAGCTCAAACTGGCCGCTTCCTCGTGCCCCAGGAACAATGGATTTGTACGTGACGGTCAGCTTAGGCTCATCCTCTTTCGGCTCGTCGTTGGTGGCTTCTGGAGACTCTGCTGTTTCGCTGTCCAGCAGCTCAATCACTGGTCCGCGCCTTTTCAGCGGGGGCTCCACCTCAATGACATCATCGTCGTCGTCATCGTCAATCACGAGCACTTCCTCTCTGCCTCTCTTGAAACTCTCGTCTTCGCTATCGAGCAAATCAATTATCTGTACGGGCTCGCGGGTCATTCTTCTTGTCTGGCCAACTGAATCCAAATGGCACTTGGCCCAATCTTTTTACTCAGCACCCCCTATACACCCCTAGTACCAGCCTATCACCTACGCGACACATAACCGAGCATGGCATAAACCTAGTCGTAAACTAAGTTGCAATATTGAGTTTCATCAGCATTAATCTAAACCTAACAATGTGTTCAGCGAGTGCCTGCACCACCTGCTTAACGAGCCATCCGCTTATGCAGACCTGCAGAATGGTATATCGCCTTTTGGGATATTTAGGCTTGTTTAGTTTGCAATATAATATGTACTTGATGTGCCCAGTAGATACTGCTCACTTTCACGACTGGCATCCGTATTTCAAGAGGTATCCACTACCCGACATTAAACTAGCATATCTGGGATAGTAGTGTTTGAACTAGCTGTATCTACACGTCAGATTCTATTTCCCCTAAAAAAATAGATGGGCAGCAAATTTACGGATCGTTGACTCCTCGCTAGTGCGTCTAGTTTGGTTCAGGAATGTAACTTCAATACTGAATGCAAATATGAAACTATCTCAAGTCTATAGAAAAAAGCAGCAAAATCGATTTTAGAGGTAGCATGCAAGGACAGCGCCAATAGTCGCAGCCATAAAGCTAAAGAGGCTAGGCTTCATGGCCATAGCTCCAGAAGAGCTCACAGAGGACGTGGCAGCAGAAGTTTCACTGGTAGAAGATGAGTTTGCAGTGGATGAGGAAGAAGAAGAGGAGGAGGACGTGATCTTGGTAGTAGGCTCAGCAGAGGTCTCATTGCCGTTGCCGTTGGGCATAGCAGTACCAGAAGGCATACCGGAGCCGCTGGGCATGCCAGAACCTTGGGGACCGTTAGAGTCGGTACCGTTACCGCCCATGCCGCCGCCCATGCCGCTGTCGCTGTCGCCACCAGGGCCCATGCTGTTACCAGTAGAGTGACCACCCTCAGAGTCGTAGTATGCAGCAGGGCTAGAAGAGTAGCTAGCGGTAGAGTCGATACCAAGGGAGATCCAGGCGTACACACCATCGCTGATATCGTCGCCCAACTTGACGTATTTGAAGAAAGGATCAGGGGCATCAGAAGTGGACTCACCTGCAAGAATCTGGTCGTCAGTGTTCTCAGTGAGTTCTTGAGTGTTATCCGAGTAGGGGCTAGTGGCCTCAACTTCGGTAATGAGGTCCTGGTCAAAGAAGAGCTGGCCAATGTGCAAGATGCTTCCAGTGTCATCAGCGCCAGAGCCAATGGTGCCATTCTCAAACACAGTCACGTTCTGGTGGGCCATAATGTGGATATGAGTGGCACGGCTAGTGTAGTGGCCAGGGAAGATAGTCTTCATCATAACAGCGCCATTGTCATCAGTCTCGGCAAGACCACGCAACCAGGTTGAATTAGAGTAATCGGTTCCATCGCCATTACTGTCTGCCTGGATGCCAGAGTAGACACCCAATGCATTGCAGTGCCAAGCCTCAAAGTAGATGTTGGAGAGAGCCTCGCAAGAATTGACATCAAAGAAATCAACAGCCATGTAAAGAGGAACACCTTCCTGGTCCTCAGTGATATCGTCGCGGATAAACTCGCCAGTGACATAGTAGGGACCGTTGGTGGCTTCGGGCTGAAGCAAGCAGGTGGCATCGTCAGAGGTAAACAAGTCGCTCATGGAGATATCGGCAGTGACGTCTGTGCGGCTAGACTCGTGGTCAATTGAAGCGTACAAGCTAGCATCACCATCGTCACGCTTGAACTTTTTAGCTTGGATCTCGCGACGAAGTTTGGCGATCGTGTTGCGGTGCTTCTCGGCCGCTACTTCATTGCTACGGCGGGAGAGGGCATTGCAAGTGTTGCTCTCGCGCTTGACATGATTGATGAAGCTGCGACGGGCAAGTTGGACATCGTCGCTAACTTCATGAGATTCACCAGGGTGAGCGGACGCGCCAGAGGCAAGTAAGAGGATGAGAGAGCTGAGGATCTGCATTGTTACTGTCATTTGGGAGTGCTATACTGAATCTCTTATACTGCCTGAAGGGGCTTGTTTCTTGGCTGCTTGGCGATCCCCATGCATGGGCGGTGCATGATGCATATTTCAGGCTTTGAGGCTGGGCCACTACTTTGGAATTTTGCGTGCGATCCGAGATGTTAGGAGTTATATTTTCCATCTTTGGAGGGCACTGCATCTATCTTTGACAAAAGTGATGGCAAATCACAGCTCCTTGGTTGATATATACTGAATACTACCGATGGACCATGACGTAGTTACCCGAGAGAAAAGGATGGATGTGGCACGCATGATTAAATCAGAAAAATAATATATAAATGTAAACGTGAGACTCTGTCAAGTACAAGCGGTATCTATTTGCTAATCGATAAAAGCATTCTTGTTGCTAGTATTTCATTTTTCATTCCGCTCTACCTGAGGCGCCAACCAAGGCTTGGCCTTGCCAAGACATGATCATTGCAATGGCTGCGCCGTGATTGGCAGGTGAAGAATGCTGGCTCGGGTGGCTATAGGGGGGAAAAGCGCTTCATTTGATATTCTTAGAAAGGCAGCAAAGTTCCTAGGTGGGCTTGAGCTGTCTAGTTTAAACCACACCATTCTCTGCATTTGCAAGTGGATTCTAGCCCAAGTTCAGTACCCGAACTATCATCATATCTTTGTATTAGGTGTGAATATGTGCCTCTGTAAACTGTATATAGACATCATGGGAGTAGGAGACTATTTCAATGCAATAATGATGAATGGTAAAGCAGTAAGTAAAAAAGACGATATTGCACTCTAATACCACTGATAGAACCGCTGTAAGTTTTTTATGGTATCCAATCTGCTATATTCTAATCACTTTTGCTACAGGTCTAGTGTGAACTTTCAGCGAGGAGATAGGAGCATTTATACCTATTGATTCAAGTACTTGATTTGGTAAAAGCCCGCAAACCCGAGTTGATATCTGAACCCTTGTGTCTCAAGTCCTCGTGCAGCCCCACATGCTAGTGCTATTCTATGCTTGACCACGACCCCAGCTGGACTCAAAAGTAACACGCTGCCCAATACAGCTCATTATACTATATATTTAAGTTTCAAGTTGTAGCATATACAAGATTAGTCTGCTCTGATATTTGGAATGCGCATGGTCTGTCACAGGCTACATGGATTCCAATTCCCAAATTCTCGCCATCTAGCCAGGAATATGGCACTGAAAATCCAGGGATTCGCTCCAGATAGATTGCCAGGTCATGTGACCAGATAAAGCGTCTCCCCCACCTAAACTGGGAGGAGTGTTGTAGACGGCTACATTTTTCTTTACCTAATCAACCTTCCACTTTAGTATTAATTTCCCCACCATGCCAGAGGCGGTGTTTGATGATACTCAGCTAGCTGAGTATCTTTCTGACGTGGGAATTGAGGATTGGGGTATAGATGAAACGCCCGCCAAGTCCACCGAGCCCTCGCATCGCGGCCTCCGAGACTTGCACCTCTCGGAACACTCAAACCACACACAACAAGCCAAGTTTAGAGGATTAATACGCTCTTCCCTATTAACGCAACTACCAAACCGTGAAGTCTCTGAGTTTTTGGAACAGTTTAGATACCAGATTGTGTCTTCAAACCTACTCGAGGAACGGCTGTTGTATGCCACTTGGAGCCGCTCAACCGCGGAAAGAAGGCTCGATTTATTATTTTCGGCCAAGGGGCCTTGGGATATGCTGAAAATTCCGCCCAAATTCTGGGTCGGTGGCGGTGGATGTGTCGTGCTGATTGTGTCGTTGTTTTCGCTGCGTCTAGATAACCCACAGGGTAAATTTGAGAAACTGAGCCTTATTGGCACTTTGCTTATTGCTCTTTACCTTTTTGCCAACTCGAGAAGGCGAATCTTGCGTCTGTTGCACCGTAAAGCGCTTGGTCAAATGTGCCTGTTTGCCCAGCAGCACAAACTGTTTGACGGAGACTGCGTCAGGGCCCTGAAAAGTATCCAGCAGTGCGATAAAATGCATCCCCAGGGAGCTCGTAAGCTTCGATCAATGCTCTGCTCCTCTCTTCATTTACTGATTGAAGAGTTTTGCGACGCAATCAAAGACTGCTTGTGCATGTGTAGCGAGCTGGACCTCCAACGGTACTGGGAAATATACGATCTCACCAGCTCACAGCAGTCGTTGGGATTCATCATGAACGAT
Organism: Wickerhamiella cacticola; assembly: GCA_030564425.1. Lineage (NCBI taxonomy): Eukaryota > Fungi > Ascomycota > Dipodascomycetes > Dipodascales > Trichomonascaceae > Wickerhamiella > Wickerhamiella cacticola. Next base: position 617,462 of record JAJLUX010000002.1, on the reverse strand, counting down.
GACTTTATCGGCTTTGAGAAAGAGCAGAACTTTGTTGGGGCTGCCTCTTGTCATGTGTCCCTTGGTGTGCTCAAGGAGATGTTCAAAAAAGTACACTTTTTGCGTCGGGCTTTTTTATGCTGTTTGTTAACCGCTAATTCTACGGGGAAGTGTACAGCAGACGAGCTGGAGGGCTGGACAGTTATAACCGATCATCTCAAGCAAGCCACGGATCTCGCCACTCAGCTCTCTAATATGCTCACCAAGGAGCGGTTTGATCCCCAATACAAAGAGCCGACTAGCACATTTGGCGACAAGTCCTTGATTTCTCTGAGTATCGTCTCACAGCATATTGCTTCTCGTATGGACCTGCTCACCAACACTCAAATGTCCCCAGAGGAATACCAGGAACACATGGAGCAGTTACAGACAGATGTTGCATCTTTGAATGCTCTTTGGGCCAAGAAAACCGGCCAACCGGCCGGCCAACCGGCTGGCCAGCCGACTCACTCTCGTCATTCTAGCCTTGCTCCCAGCACGCCCGACACACTGGTGACCGAGTCTGGCACGTTTACCGATTTCAGTATCCACGACACGTCAATGAGCTCTACAGTCTCGAAACCTACTCGTGACTTGACGAATCCTTTACCGTTTGAGAAAAACGAGTTTATGAACGAACTGGCGCGAGCTCTTTCGCATCGAGCCCCGACCTAATCACGCACACACAACCCAAATCTAAGTTATTCAAAGCCATCTTGCCAAGATGGCAGTATTTATTAATTAAATTAATTCAATGAGATAATGCTGAATGAAGCTACTGCTGTTCTTCTAATAATCACCCGTGTACTGCCGTAGCCCAATATCGTACAGCTGGCGCCTCACTGTGGCCTCCATCTCCTTGATTCGCTTGTCCATTATGTGAAGTTCATGTAGAATATGATCCGATTGCTTTCGTAGTCTTTCGATGCGTTTATCAGAGTTTGTGCCGGCCTTGACCCCAGGCGGAGTGTAAGGGGGAGTCGCGATGCGGTGAACGGCCCTTGGTGATTTACTGGGTCGCTTTGGCCTCCATGACTCGGCAACTCTCTCTTCTGTAAACTGCGGAGTGTATGTGGTGTGCGGATGGTAGTAGCTATTCGGAGGTACTTGCTGGTGTGGATGGTTATACAGCGGCATCATGTACGAATAGTAGGCCACTGGCATTCCTCGTCTATAATAGTGTGGCTGCCTATAGGGGCCATTGGCCATTGCGTCCATCTCTACAAGCCTCAAGTATAGGTTAGTCGCGAATATATATGCGGGTGATCCGGGTGGGAGCTTGTATGTATATGCATGCACAATGCACGATGGGGCCACAGGTTGTACCTTGCAGACAAAGATATTCATATCGCAGCAGTGAAACATTGTGCGCAGTGGGCAAAGGGTCCTCAGGATCCTGTTTTGTATATAATTCGTTTAAATATGTTATGCTTTCAAAAATATACCAGGGGGTATTTTACAGTTTATCTTCAGCTTATGGGTTAATTATAGCCCCCCTGCAGCTAGGTAATTATTTCCAGAGCATTACCGGTGCATAGCACGGATAGCTACTGCTATGCGGAACTGCAGGAACCAGGTACCTTCTCGGTACGGACGAGAAGCGGCTTTTCCCAGGATCCAGTTATCTGTCTAGTTTTTTGGACAAGTAAAAGTACCTGCTATGATGCGCAAGCAAATACCCGTTTGGTCTGACATATGTGAAATGCCGGTCTCATATTTTAAGACTCCGCACTGACAGTAGGTATGATAGCTATGAATCCTGCAAAACCCGCGGTTAAAGACACGCTATTTTGCAGCCGACAGCAATGCGAGCATAGATTAGTTGCGCTAGATAATTTTTAACATTATATTTTCTAATGCACATACCTGTGAGCAATCATTCCTTAAGGGCCCCAATCGATTATTTTCCCTTGAATGAATACTACCGAGACGTCGCGCTAGTTGACCTCACCTGGAATGACTCCATGTATCTTCATGCATAGTAAAAATCAGCTTTCTACATATTCCCCAGGAAACAGATAATCAGTCCAGCAGGACCCTGCATATCATAGATATGCCCGCTAAAGGTAAAGAATTTACAGAGCAAAGCATAGATGAGGGAAATATGAAAACGCAGAGCAAGGCTAAAAAAAGCCTGCCATCTTTAGGTGAACTTGATCCATCATTGCATCGCATATATGATAATAAATTTAGAGCGTCTAACACAGGTGGAAAAAATTATTTTCAGCACAACACTTGGCAAAAAAGGGATAAAGCGCATGCATATGAGAGGAGCCCCGATTGATAGCATAGCTAAAAAATTGTCGCAGTGTTAGCTGTGTCGGGTATACCCATTAGCAACGTCATCTATGTATAGTATCCAACATGCCTGTCTCACAGTTCAAACACATGCAGGGGGTTTGGTGATCAGATTCGGTAGAAATGTCTTTTTGGCTTTCGTGAGGTCTAAGTCGTAAAAGAGGCGGAGCTCTGCACCCGGAAATCTCTTGGATTCCGCATAATATTATCAACGAGCACGCGCTATTTCCCTAAATACATGCAATAATTTCTCAAAGACCCACAAATTTTCCTGATATTAAACTACAAGACATATATAGACCGTCGCGACTCAGGTCAAATAAGAAAAAAAAACCTTACCCCTGCTGTTTCTTTGTCCAGCGACGTTTAACACACCCTAGCGGCCGGTTGATTATTCTTTCTTGCCTGGCCTCGGAGCGTACTATTTTCCCTTTCCTCTACTACCAAACGGCAGAGCCTTACCTAAAATACTCCATGGACCCGTATGCTATACTTTGCGTATCCTCAGATTGCAGCTTGGGTGAAATTCGTCATGCCTACAAAAAAGCACTATTAAAAAATCACCCCGACACCAGTAAAGGCCAAGCCAAGTACACTATCGACCAAGTGAATTTGGCCTATAAAACTATCCTCGATAAAAATAACGCACCGCATTCTCACACAGTTTTGCGGGATGTCCAGTTCAGCGACATGCGAGACCTTGCAGAATTCGACTTTAATGAATCTCAGCAGCATTTTTCCCGGCCTTGTAGGTGCGGCCAGGACATGATCCTTAGTGTTGCCGAGCTCGAGGCGAATGGTGACGCTGATGAGATTGCGGTCCAATGCTCGGGGTGTAGCCTATGGGTCCTTGTTCAATATGATGTTGAAGATTCGTGATTTTCCTTGGCCTCGATTCCTGTTCATCATTTGATGCTTCTAGACCACATGCTTTGAAATAACGCCCAATCTTTATCATACTGCATTGATGCCCTCGCTTAACGGATATGATCTTCATACTGGGCCCACTTACTACAAAACTTGTAACAAATATGTCTACTTGAGGTGCATCAATCCAAAACAGGCGTCACTCGGGAGGGCCCATTTTATATAATGGGTTTAATATATAGGGATGTTGAGGGTCAAGCGTAGCCACTCTAGGACAAGGAAGTCTGGACCCATGTGGACAATGGTATTGGTGTGTACCCACCCGTCAAGAACCTCTCGGGATATAAATCTACTGGCTTGAACCCTCTCTGATACTCAAAACTTGGCCAGCTTCACCAACGCGTTGGCCATAGTGCAGATAGTCGCTAGGGGTAATGAAACAACAAACTGCCATGTCACTTGACTTGCGACATGAAACTTTGGGGCATCCCTCTCAAAGTAAATCTGGGGTGAATATTATTTCGTTCTGTGGGCCCTTAGCCTTGGGGCCATACTTGACCGTCAAACTATAATATCAGAGCGGTTTTAGTCCAATTAGCATCCAATCATTCACCATGTAAACTCAATACTGATCCTGGCGGACCTGATACCGTGCTGTATGACCGATTCCTCGGTAATTGGCTTTTTCAGTGTCCGAGCCGACCGAATACCAACTGCTAGTACCAGCGCTAGACGAGCAGGATGGGATCACACTCTTCCAATCGATAGAGCATCCTGGTTATATATACCTCGACTAAATATAGTAATAGACCACGCACTGGGCTTGCATACGATTAGCTTTGGCATATATATTTAGAAGCTCACTGCAAACCGAATCGGGATGGGGATAGTATCAGGCTCGGTAAATGCTGTATCTCTAGTATATTCTAAGCTCTTATCTGGTACCATACATGGCACCTGCCCGTGTGCCTGCTGAGTACATAGTTTGGAATCTTGAGCTGTTCAACAGAGGTCCCAAATTCTCTCGATAGGTCATCCAGCTACCTTCAGCTAAATGTCGGTACCATAGAGATATAAAACTTGTTGTCCTATTGATAATTAGAATTCTACCGTTGCGATGTGCGCGTGTATTTCCCATTTGATTGCAAGGCGAGTAGCCAACCCGCACGCTACCTTCACTCGCCTCAAAAGTTCATGATAAAAACAGTAATGTATATTCACAGTTTGTTCTTGATCTATTCCATCGACACCATAATTGTGAACAGCTATAAACCATGGAGTCGGTATGCCCTGCCATTCTCTCTCCATCCGACACTATATGTTTCAAAGTCTACACTGCTCAGAACCAGAATATTTTGTATCTTGTATCGTTCAGCATTGCTGATTTCTGTAAGCTCTACCTGCTAGTTACGACGCTGTGAATGGCAATCTTGTAAAGTTGGCACTCTCCAGCACCAGTCTGTATCATACTTGAGATTAGATTGAATCCAAATCTCTAACACAAATAATTGATTTTACACTAATATTAACGGTTTTTTGAGGTGTGTAGAGTTCACGCAGTAAAGCAGTATAGCATATATTCATCACGGTAGTTCCTCAGGTTGCCAATTACTGTAGTTGGTACTTTATTTAAAGCTTTGATCATCAATCGTAGCGTTTTACATGCTATTGAGCCTTTAGTGCCGCCATAAGGCCACACGTACATAGTTGGATAAACGTGGCTGGTAAAAGGAGTCAGAAGCCATCAGGCTAATCAATTGAGCTGACTTGATTATTTTGATGCCATTCAACTCCTAATTGTCAGTCACAAACTGCCAAAGTTAGGTATACACTAATTATGCAAACAGGACAAAAGTCGCGGCCAGTCAAAGTGCCAAAACAGACATTTAAACTAGATATCTACGCAATGGCTGGGCAAGAAATCACACGAAATTTGCTTGGTCCCAGTTTATGCAGGCACCGCATTTGTTTGGATAGTAATTATGACCCTGCGTTTAGCGGATAAGGTGGTCCCCCTCACGCGGTGATTTGCCGAAAGCAGTCAAACAAGTGACACATTTGAAGCAGTACACCTGCCTTACATTCGCACTGTCTCAAATCAGCATTACGCGTCGCGTCCTGCAGGAGCGTAGCGTCGATCAGTCACGCGAAGTCGCATGATGCATATTCAAGCTTGTCTCAAGAGCTACTGTGAATGCGCACCAAGTAGTTGCGCATCTCATTATACGGGCATAAATCGCTTACCTGCTGATTTTGCTCATTTCAGAAATATATATTGGGCTCGATATCGCCCAGCAGTCTGCCAATTTAGACCTCGCGTATTCAAAATCTGGGGTAAATCCGATAGTGAGGCTAGACTCGTATGATTACCATAATGCAGCAGATGCGCAGGGGGATATGTAAAGTCTAGATGTAGCCATATCAGCTTGTCGACTTACAGATTAAGACTAGAATTCAGACTGCTGTGCGCTTTGGCCTGCACAATGCGAATCTCAGACTTTCTGGTTGGCGTGATTATCGCGCCATGTGGCATAGCATCGAGCCTACATTCAACCATAGATACTATGCAAGCAATCAATGTATAATACTAATGGTAGATATTGAGCTCATAGTCTAGATCTTAAGGTGATTCTGAGTCCTCAAGGGGTCATTATAGCGGTGCATATCGATTCATTCAGGAGATACTTTAGCTAAAAGTCTAGCTGTTTAGGCGCCCATGCTTTTCACGCCGTTTGATTCAAGCAGATATAAAGGTTTAGCATACTGAACAGTTTGTATAATTAGCAGTACTATTAGCTGGGTTCTTTACCACATGAAATGATGGTCACTAACGCAAAACACATAGGTAGTCACTGCGGAGATGAGCATATTCCACGCCCGTTCCCATCGAGTTGTCTTTTGCTTGGCAATAAAAAGTCTCCACAATAGGAAACCAACCATAAAGTACCGTGGCTCCAGCAAAGGTGAGGGAACCAGCACTGCAACTAGCCCTAGCCAGAAGAATAGAGTATGGAGGCAAAAGGGAGTGTCAAACATCCAATTGATGCACAAGTGGTATACAGGTATGAGTAGCACGCTGAGTCCATCGGCACGGTACAAGACGCGACGCCAGAGGTAAAATGTATAGTGGCGGTTATCGGCCAGTATAAACGGGTGGACTACGGCGAGCCTGGTAGCAACACCATAAAGAGCCGCCAGCTCAGCTGCGTACCGGACAAGACCCCTTGGGGTGAACCGTTTTCTAAAGTACGACTGGATCCAATCGGTGTTGCTGATCAGCAATGGGAAAGAAAAGAAGGCGCCAAAAAGGCAAAAGTAGAGCAGCTGGGCGAAATTGAGGCTCATCTGATGGTTTGACTTATCGCCCATTGTGATGCCTCCATTCAAATACAAAAACCCCATAAAGCATACCATGGTGAGCGAGTAGGGTACCCAAGTCTTCCAGCGCACGAGGTTCTCGCACGCGCCAGTGAACTGGTAAATGAGAGAATCCATTCCCGAGCGGGCATTCAAGCGCGCCAGGTTGAGATCGAGGTCCATCAATGCGCACACCGCTGCGAAACCTGACCATACAATATTTGTCTGTCTGAATGCCAGCGAGATGGTGAAAACAAACGCAGAGCACCAATGCCACTTGCGCAGTGTAAGACTCAGGGCTACAATCACCAGCAGCGTCGACCAAACATCTGTATAGTACAACAACGAAAAAAAGTATAGCAGCGGGAAGGTCAGTAGATAGCTAAACACGCCCATGCGGGTCAAGCGAGCCACTGCCCACGATCCCGCGGTGATTCCCACAATATTTACGGCTCGGAGCACTGGAGTGGAGCAGTTTCCGGCAATTTTCCCAGCAACAACCCCTAGCACATAGAGGCCAGGAGGGGTGGTGATCTTGTCGTCCCATTCGAGCCACCTCCCTGCGCAATAAACCTGCGTTTGCGGAATATGGAAAATCTCATCCATGTACGGCGCAGGAACATACTCATTCACTGCTGCGACCCCGGCAGCCAATGCGGCTAGTGTCGCAGTGTCCACCAGTGAGTCCATTGTCAGCGGGAATGTCTAGTGACAGCTGCGTTTGGAATGACACCCTTTGCGAGCAGCTGGGCGTTGTAACAATGCTCATTGATCATATTTCTCAGCGAGATATCTCTTATCGAGCCGGTGTCGACCAGAGCTACCTACCGGGTGTCAGTGTCAAGGCCATGGGGACTGAGTGGGAACAGTGGCTCAAGACCTGTGCTGCTATAGGGTTCAAGGCATTTTACATGGATTTCACTTGGCAAGAATCCGGAGGGTGGTCTATCTGTCCCAACCAGCCCGAAAACAGCACCCAGTGCGCTACTCTTTACAATGTCTCCACCGTCTTGGGCGACTACATCTCACAAACAGACACAAACCTCGAGGTTGACCTGCTCAAATTATCCTTGAGATTCCACTCTCCTTCTCACATGGATTTAGCCACTATCAGCGATATCAGAAACACAAATCTCACCGGAGACATCCAGCCCATTGCGTCGCGGATCCTTACGCCAGCTCAAGTGGTTTCAAACCAGGCCTCGAATAGTGTGTCGTTTGTTTCAACCAACAAATGGAATATAGACACTTTGTGGCCCTCTCTGGGTACCACGCTGCTCAATATCAAGGCCCGCGTTATTGTCACGGTGGATACGGTAATGCTTCCGTCAAACGTATCATTTGATCCGTTTGATGGGGTGGCTTTCAACCCTCAGCACCAGATTTCACAGCTCGCACCAATCAAATGGCCCCTGACCGATTTCACAAACACCACAATCGACTTTGACGCTCTCGCAAATGATCCATTTCGGTCCCTGAGCATCGACAACTATGAGACCTCTGATGATGCGGTGTATCTCTGGAGGCACGCAATGAACCGCGGGTTCTCGCCAGTCCTCAATAGTACAATCAACAATGAGATCCTCTACAGCCTGGCTGGGTATTACCAGTGGCCGTGGGTTCCCAACGAGCCATACATGCAATCAGCGGAAGACCGCCAGAACTTGCTCTCCAGCCAAAACTACTCAATGTGTGCTGCTCAAACCGTATATGGATGGACTGTGGGTAATTGTCACGCCGAAGGTAACATCCTTTGCCTCAATAACTCCAATAGCTTTGATTGGAGAGTTGTAGATGGCTATACTCCGTTTACTGCTACTAGCGATCCTAATGCTTGTCCAAGTGGCTTCAGTTTTGACACTCCACGCTCACATATACAAAGTCTATCTGCCATACAAGCCCTCACTGCAGCCAATGTATCTTGGGCATGGACCCCAGTCAACTCACTTTCTTTGGAAAACTGCTGGGTGAGTGGGGTCAACACCTACTGCCCTTACAATATCGTACAAGGCAATCGTAACGGTGTGGGTCTTTTAGCTGTCGTCTCGGCTATTGGGTTTGGTCTGATCATTCTCATGGTATTTCTTGAGTACCGCCATCTTAATCTGCCACTGACACCCCAAAAGGGTAGAAAGCAGCCAAAACTCAGAAAGTGAGAGTTTCACAGTATGGAAATCCTCTCTTCTTATTTATTTAATAAATAGTATCTTTTTCTTCCTTTTCTTTCTAAATCAAGCAAGCGGCCACGCCACGGGAGCAAGCCTACCCTCTTTTTTTGGTTCATAAATAGTCGTTAAAGCGTGAATTCCTCCTCAAAGAAGTTTACATCCGCGTTGCGTGCCCAAACTTTTGCATCTTGTACAAGTTTCGGGTGTCCCGTAGAGATCACCCACACACCTCGTTTCGATTCGTCGCTCACTTCAATGAGACGATCGGCACAACAACAATCATCGTTATCGGGGCTAAGACCGTAAAGCCAAGACTTGAGGCGAAGATTGAGGTGTGCACGAGAGTTGTACATGTGATCAGCATAGTTTCGTAGGACAGGATCGCTGTGGAAACGCCGTTTGTTTTGTGTATTCAACAAAAGCGGTTCTGTTTCGTTCTGGGAGCAATCTTCCGAAGTGGTGATTTCCAACTCTTCGTCTTCGTCTTCATCCTCAATTGCACAGCGTCCAGAATAAAAGATCTCAATGCGGTTCTCGAGGACGTCTTCGTTCAAACCCACAAGGGGCAAGACTTTAGCATCTAGAGGGTCACGAATGGCCCAAATCAGCTTCACTTGCACGCCATACATGCGCATATATCGCAGAACAGGCGCACCAAATGCAATCCCTGAGCCTCCGATAACAAAAAGGGCTCTTTTAACTTCACCGTCTTTAAGCTGAGCATCCAGATAAGGTGGGAAGCAACGGTGCGGTCCTCCCAAGCTATAGGTTTTGCGCATGGATATTTTGAAGTTTCCCTTGCGTATCACCAGTTGCATGTTGGGCTGTGTATCGAGTGAAGAAACAGTGTAAGGGTGTGATGCCTGGAGCCAGGTGAGGGGGCTCCATAGCGACTTGCCCAACCGAACGTGGGCGCCAGGGCTCCAATGCTGCAGCTGCGATGGCAACTGTGTCTTTGGTATATCGACTACAATAAGTGTCTCAGATACCGCTTGGATACGAAGCCTGAGGTGTGTGGATCGGAGCCAGCGGAAAATGACCTGGTATATCAGGGCAGCGAGGCAGCACACGAGGTAGTTATTGCACGGAGGCCGCGAATGGTACCACAAAAGTGGTAGAGAGCCCCAGGCAGTAATTACGTGCACCGCATAAAAGACGGTATACGAGCGTCTGCGGTACCAGCTCCAAGCGGTAATTGCAGCTGCCAAGAAGCTCAAAAGTGCAACGTAGCCGGCGATATTGTATTTTATTCTCAGCTTCCACGCAGTGCCTAGTTGTTTGTACACAATCGCATAAGAAATTCCGTGGACTATGGCGAAAATGACCACCAGCCGAGAGAGCCACTTGTGCATCGGCAGCACCTGCAAGTAAAATGTGCGAGGCAGAGGGCTCGGCCTCAATGTCAAAATGTACATTGCAGGCATTAGCGCGACCGCGAACCGCCCCGTACGCTTGGCAACCCATACGAGCGACCCATGAGTCTCTATTAGGGCCATGGCGATAATACAGATTGTCCATGCCACCATCGCAATTTGCAGCCAGGGAAGCCGGGCCAGCTGACGCCGCAACAGCATCCGCCTGCTCGGGTCGTGGATTTTAGGAGACACGGCGCAGTTGAAGATCACCACGAGCACGAAGATCACCAAAGAAGTGTAGAAAACATATAAACCCCATTTCTGCGTAACATAACGCCGTAAAACGCGGTCGTCGACCACAGACGTGAGCATCTAGATGCGGGGGACAGTGAAGGGAGGTTTAGGTGAGCCAGGTCCAAAGGACCTAAGAGGGGTAAATATACCTGCATTTGAGAGCATATTAATATGAAAATTTTGTATCCTGTCGTGATAGTATATTTCCAAGGTTTGTCTCGCTATTGTTGTTTATTTCTGACATTTTCATATCTACAAGTTTTTTATCTATCTCATCAATCAACAAGGAAGGGAGCAGAATATCAATCTATATGAATGTCCGAAACAATCCGGATAGTGCTCCGGGGTTTCAGCGTATTTTATTGCAGCCAAAGGCATGGCACAAGTCCTATATGGGCATCCTTGAGTCGGTAGCCTATCTGAGTTGTTCTTTTGGTTATTCAGGCGATCACCACAGGTGGTGCTGATGCATGCATATGCAAGAGAGATTGGGGTTTCCGGATAAATGAAAAGCGGCAAGTAAGCCGTGAGATTTCTTCAAACCTGATATAATTAAATAGATGTACTGTCTGTCATCCATCCAAATGCTTCCAGAGCACCTCTCTACCTAGTCTATGCGCACCTTTGTTCTCGCATCCCTTACCCGATCTCGCATGTCAAAGCAACTACTGATGGATTTGATAATCCCACCAGGCCCGCGCGCCTAAAACATTCTTGCGCCACAGCCTTCAGCCACACCAACGCGTGAAGCCCGCCCAACGCGTCCCGTTAATTAACCAACTAAAGTCACAAACTCTAATGGAGCAGGCATATTTGGATTTGTGCGAGAAAATCATCACAGAAGGTGAGCAACGTGGTGATAGAACAGGTACAGGCACACTATCTCTTTTTGCTCCTCCACAACTGAGATTTTCACTCCGCGACAATGTCTTCCCGCTACTGACCACCAAACGGGTATTCTGGCGTGGTGTTGCCCAGGAATTGTTGTGGTTTGTGAGTGGAAAAACAGACGCAAATTTACTTTCCGACAAGGGGATCCACATTTGGGATGGCAATGGATCACGCGAGTTCCTCGACCAGCGGGGTCTCAAGGACAACAGACCGGGCGATTTAGGGCCTGTGTACGGATTCCAGTGGCGCCATTTTGGTGCAGAGTACCAAGGATGCGACGCTGATTATACAGGCAAAGGAGTAGACCAGCTGCAGCAGGTTATCGACCAAATCAAAAACAACCCCACAGACCGCCGCATCATCCTTAGTGCTTGGAACCCAGCAGCCCTGGATGAAATGGCCTTACCCCCTTGCCATATCATGTGCCAGTTTTATGTTGGCACTCGCAAAGATGGTACCAAAGAGCTGTCTTGTCAAATGTACCAGCGCAGCTGCGATATGGGGCTAGGCGTTCCGTTCAACATTGCTTCGTATTCGCTTTTGACTCGTATGATTGCTCACGTGTGCGGAATCGAGGCTGGTGAGTTTATCCATGTAATGGGCGATGCTCATGTATACCTCAACCATGTTGATGCTCTCAAGCAACAGATCCAACGCACCCCCGGTGAGCTGCCCAAACTGTTCATCAAGCGTGAGGTCAAAAGCATTGACGATTTCAGATTCGAAGATTTTGATATACAAGGCTATACCCCCCAGAGCAAGATCCAAATGGACATGGCTGTCTGATAAAAGAAAAACACAAGAATCCTACTTAATGTATATATGCACTATAAAAAATGCTTGGGTTTTTTGGTTTCTAACGGTGGTAACCAGTAGGAGGGGGATAATAACCATAAGGCATCATCATGCCGTACTGATCAACAGCGTATGGAGCCGGTGCGGGGACAAAGAATTGCGGGGGCACAGGCTGTGTTGGTCTAAACGCAGCAGCCTTTGCCGCACTCGCCTTGAAGTTGAACTTCTTGGGCTGCGGCTTGTACTTTTCCTCGAATTCTTTATCGTCCTTAGCACGGTTCTCAGACTCTGCGGCACCAGTACGGTCTACACCAGAGTACTTGGTTTCCTCGTCGACGTCCTCCTCGACCTTCTGACCACGCTCCTCCTTGAGGTGGATATTAGTGGTTTGCTGGCCTTCGATTTCCCGTGCAAGCTGCTCAGCGCGGCGCGCACGTTCCTCGTACTCGGGGTGGTCCTTGTCGATGGCAGTGGTGTACGCGTGCTCGTCGTACGTTCCCTTGACACCGAATTTACGAGAATTAACCTCAAACTGATCCCATTTGGAGTTATCACCGTCGTCAAGAGCCCCCACATCGTTGGAGTCCTTGTCCGACCACTTTTCAAGCTTGCGCTCAGCAACAGGGGCGCCAGAGGCGATGTCTCCGTCAGTGCGGAAGGTCTTGGGTCCAGTCGAAGCCGCTCCATTGCTTTGACTCTCCCGCTTACCCTCGCGTCGCGCCTGCCGGCCGCGAGGTACCCGTGCTCCTCCTCGGTTGGACATGACGTAACAAGGTCGAAAATATGGCTCCAGAGATTCCTAAAGTAGTCGTCCAAAAGCTCATCGCCTTCAGTGTGGCGATGATTATACTGCCGTTATTGGCTTTTTTCGTGCTACAAGGATTGGGTATTGGCTCTATTTGGAGCGGTGGTGTCGCCGCGCTGGTTGCAAATCTTGTTCTTATCGGCTACGTCATCGTTGCGTTTACAGAAGATTTAGGGCCCGCTCCGGAGCAGCTTAAAGAGAAGAAGGATAGATAATCTTTCCTGGGTTTTTGTAAACAGCCGAAAAAGCCCGCTTCTTTTCTCGTTAGCGTCCTCCAGTAGTGGGGAGGAGCACCTACCTGTGCAGCTTGCGCACGCACATGCATGCGATATACTTTGCCCCAATAGCAAGATCTTAATGGTTCTGATACCCGTTTAGCTTTAGTTTGTTTAGGTATAGTCAAACCTTGCAATAGCACCAGTCTCATGTGACTCCAAGCAAATCAATTGGCACTTATTTTGACCCGATTTTAACACAGTGAGCTTCTCTAATTACTGCTTGAGAGCTATAGTCATATCAGCTTTGGTCTTGTGTCGCACAAACTCCTTGGCAGCAATCGCGGCTGCCATACGATGTTGCTTGATGTGGTCAAGTCCTCCCTCAATTGTATTAGTGGGAAATAAACACGAATTGCATACAAATATTGGTTCTTCATTAGGTGGTTTAGGAGGAATTCCCAAGATAGTGTCAATTTCAAACATAATTTCACGCTTGAGGGCCATGTGGTTTATATAGTCGTCGGCAGTGCGGTAGGTGGTTCTGCACTCCTCACACCAAAAGTAAGTCATTCCACCTGGTACTGGTATTCTACTTTTTTGTTCGAGGTAGGCTTCATGCTCCGGGTTGGCATCAATAATGTAGCGAGCACGGTGTAAATTGAAATCGGTGTCGTTGGTATACACTTGAGCGCAGCTCTCGCAATACTCTGTACCATACTCATCTGAATGCTCAGGCATATGCCTTCTAAGGTACACCTCGTACTGGTATTTGTTGGGGCACATGCCGCACGCAAACGACATATCGATACGATTGAGCAGACAGTTGAAGCAATCCTCTGATAGATCATAGGTTTGAGTAGGAGACCACGCCTTGAGTGAAGTATGGATGATTTCGCCCGTGTACACTAGTGTAAAGCTGATGGCCTCAGCGCCGGGCAGCTCAGCAGGCTCTGTGCCCAATTCGAGCCTACCATCCTCATACTGGGCAAGGGGGTAGGCTATCAAACGAGTCTTTTTTTGTTCTGCAAGCGCATAGAACTGGTTATCGTAAAATATAATGTTACCTCTATTGAACATGCCCGGTTCATTCATGTCACAGTGTTGTACTGCTGGGACCGAAACTACATGGACAATGTTAAGCTAGATTTCGAGGAGGCTAGGGCACTAGTACTTTTGCTGTGCCTATGATACGATCGTCAAAGACCCACAAATCTGCCTACAGATTAATGCATATTAGGTGCAAAAATGGCGGCGGACACTGACTCTAAATTCGAAGGATCCCATTTTCTCAATTACAAAGTCCCATCGATATTTAAATATTCTATACGACTTACATCCCCTCTAGCTACTGTACACCAGTATATCGCCCATGGAAATTGTCCTGACTAACCATGCAAGTTATTCAAAGTGCCGAACAAAGTGTTGCAACAAAAGTCTTTGTTCGTAGCACCAAGAATGGTAATGCGATCAAAGTATTTAGAGAACAATACCTCAGAGACGATATATCGTGCGGCTCGAGGATGTGCTCTGAATGTGCAGCAGAAGCAGTCCCCGACGCCAGGGGAAATATTCTGCCCCCAATTTTATCCGAGCACCCCAATTCCACAAACAAGAGAGGCCCTCATTATGTGGTTTTAGATACAAATATCGTGCTCAAATACATTGACTTGCTTGAGAGCCCCGACTGTCTCTATGATGTGATTATTCCTCAAACAGTTTTGGAAGAGGTGCGTAACCGCAGCCTTGCTATTTATACCCGCTTGCGTAGTCTTGTGAGCGGTCATGATAAACGCTTTTTTGTTTTCCACAATGAGTTCTCACGATTTACCAAAGTCGACCGTGAAGATGGTGAGACCATCAACGACCGAAACGACAGAGCCATCCGTACCACCGCTAAGTGGTACTCAGAGCATCTTCAAGGAATTGAGGTGGTCCTTTTGACTAACGATAGAGCTAATCTAGCCCTTGCCAAGAAGGAGAAAATCACTGCTAGCCTACTAGTTGACTACATCAAGGACTATGGTAATGACAATTTGCTCGAACTAGTGCCGCCCGAGGAGGAATCAAATATCGACAAAAAGGGTGAAAAATTCTACCCCAGCTACTACTCTGACTCTAAAGTACTTACTGGTATCAAAAATGGAACTCTCCATCAGGGAAAGCTTTCAATTTCTCGGTTCAATTACCTCGAGGCCTCAGTTATGGTCCCCGGATTTGATCGCCCCCTGCTTGTTGTGGGTCGTGAAGAGCTTAACCGTTCTTTTGATGGTGACAAGGTTGTAGTTGAGCTTTTGCCCAAATCGAAATGGCGCCGTCCATTGGATAATATCGCGGAAGAGGACCAGGTCGATGCTGATGTGGGAGCCGAGGATCAAGTTGGCAGCGTTGTCACTGATGAAGAGCGTCGTCTCCTTACTGCCCAGGCCAAACATGCTCAGCAAGCAGATGCGGAATCTGCAGAGTTCAAGATTCAGCCTACTGCTCGTGTAGTGGCAGTCATTAAACGCAACTGGAGATTTTACGTCGGTAACATGGTCAATGAAGTGTCCAAGGGGCCTACCTCAGGTGCTGTTCGTAGCGTTCTCATTCAGCCCCTCGACAAACGTATCCCCAGAATTCGTATTCGCACCCGCAAACCAGAGGATCTTGTCAACAAGCGTGTAGTAGTTGCAGTGGACTCCTGGCCTGTCTATTCTCGTAACCCAGAGGGACACTTTATTCGCTCTCTCGGTGATATCGAAGACAAGGGCGCGGAAACTGAAGCCATCTTGCTTGAGCATGATATTGAATACAGACCATTCCCCCGCTCTGCTCTGGCTTGCTTGCCTCCTGAAGGTCACGATTGGCGTCCCGGCGTAAATGACCCTCAATTCGATAAACGCAGGGATTTGCGTGACTTGCTTATTTGCTCGATTGACCCTCCCCGCTGTCAAGATATTGATGATGCCCTTCACGCTTATCAGCTCCCCAATGGTAACTATCATGTCGGTGTGCATATTGCCGATGTCACGCATTTCGTCAAAGCAGATACTCCGCTCGACCAAGAAGGTGCCCTGCGTGGTACATCTACCTATCTTGTCGACAAACGTATTGATATGTTGCCCGTTTTGCTCGGTACCGACTTGTGCTCACTGAGACCTAATGTCGAGCGTTATGCATTCAGTGTCCTGTGGGAGATCGATCAGAATGCTCAAATTGTCAATGTTGAGTTTACTAAATCGTTGATTCGCTCTCGCCAAGCATTCGAGTATACAGAGGCGCAAGCTCGTATCGATGACCAGAGCCAGCAAGATGATTTGACAAAGGGTATGCGTATCCTTCTTGAACTATCGAAAAAACTCAAGCAACAGCGTCTCGACAATGGTGCACTCAACCTTGCCTCTCCCGAAGTGAAGGTCACCCTTGATAATGAGATGGCAGACCCCAGCAGCGTTGAAATCAAAAAGCACGTAGAGACCAACTCGCTTGTTGAAGAGTTTATGTTGCTTGCTAATATCACTGTGGCCCGCAAAATCTACGAGGCTTATCCCCAAACCGCCATGCTTCGTCGCCATGCTGCCCCTCCCGCGACAAACTTTGATGTTTTGAATGATCAGCTGCGTCTTAAAGGTATGCCCATGATCAATCTTGAGAGTTCCAAGGCTTTGGCCGACTCGCTAGACCAAATCGAGGATCCCAAAGATCCCTTTTTCAACACACTGGTTCGTATTATGGCAACGCGTTGCATGATGTCTGCCGAGTACTTTGCCGCAGGTGACTTCCCCTACTCTGAGTTTAGACATTATGGTTTGGCAAGTGAAATCTATACTCATTTCACATCGCCTATCCGTCGTTACGCCGATGTTGTTGCTCACCGTCAATTAGCGGGAGCTATTGGCTACGAACAGCTCGCCCCCAGCCATTACCTGAAAAACAAGCTTGAAGGCATCTGTGATAATATCAACTTGCGTCACCGTAATGCTCAGTTTGCTGGTCGTGCATCCATCGAGTACTATGTTGGCCAAATGCTCAAGCAGAAAGACTCTTACCACGATGGCTATGTGATTCGTGTGTTCAGTAACGGCATTGGTATTTTGGTGCCCAAGTTTGGTCTTGAAAGCGTCATTCACATCTCTGATATTTGCAAGCCAGAAGATGCCTCCTTGGACGAAGACACTTATACTCTAACTCTCAAGACCGAGAAGGGTGTGCGCAAGGTTAGCATTTTTGAGCAAATCAAGGTATTTGTAAAGAGCGAAAAGGACGAAAAGAGCGGAAAACGTCACGTCAAGATGTTGTTAGCAGACTAGAGGAATGTGGCTCAATTTATAGCACTATTTAAAGAGATTAGCATCGAAAACTTAATCAATTATTGTTGTATGTATACATAAGAAAGCTCAATGTTGGTTAACTACAC